>JAPMOR010006141.1:24049-35505 GCA_026543865.1 Argiope aurantia
TATTTTTTATTTCGTTTTATGGCCTCATTTCAAGTTATTATGATTTTCTAAATGTTCGATATAAATGAATTTTCTAATTTTGATTACTGAGTGCTTTTGGCTTATTAACAAATGACATATTTGCTTCTTAATTGTTGATGATAATTTAAATTATTATTCCTATGAATTACAATTATTACTTGCCTTCACTCTATGGTATTTCAAGTATAGTATGATCAAGTATTGTAATTATTAAAAATGTAGAACTCGAGATTTTGACGAATCTCGTCCTTTGGACCTATCTAAGATCGAAAAAGCCAATTTCGGTATTACTTCTATCTGTAAACACGATATTGACTGATACTTCTATCAACCGCTTGAGATAGACGGATGATATGTGTTTGGTATTTACACTAAATTTGTGCATTTCCATTAAATTTTGAATGAAATCCGTCCCATGTCTGTCTGGCTGTCCGAATACAAATGAACGTAGTAATTACAAAATCTAAAGATATGGAGGAAAAAATGTTGTACAAATATTTAGAATCCGAAATGTAGATTTATATTAAAGTTTGTACATAAACTGGCGATATTCAGTCGACCATCATTATGCATGCAAAAGTGGTAAGTCAAAGACGCAAAAATTTATATAAATGAAATTTGTTGCGCTGTTTTAACATGTAAAGCAGAGATCCTTATTAAAGGCTGAATGAAATCTGTCAAAGAGGCGATCGTCTAAATGTTATATTTTTATGAGGTAAATTCGGAACCTCAAGAATACCTACAAAAATGAAATTTGGTATTTAATGTTATTAAAATTGTAGTATTGTGTCATATTGGTTTCAAGCGAGAGAAGCAAAAGTGTCTAATATGCGCATTTAATTTTCTTTACTATGCTACAACGGACACATCTCTCATGTGGGGAATTCAGAAAATAAAAATCTGAGCACTTGTGATATTCCTGAACTTGTCCGATTTTATTCTACGGGGGAAGAGTGATATTGATAAAGTCTTTATTACGATGACGGACAGTTTTGGAAAGAACTTACCAATTGGTTATATAGTATTATTCACATGATCTTCTCCAAAAGTATTATTAAATTATCCTCTTTTTAGAATGATCCAAGAAGCTTTTACTTCATGACTTATGAAATATAGAAAGAGAAATAATTGCAATTGTAAAAAAGAATTATATAAATTCTATTTGGGCCCAAAGAGAGGAACTGATTACTAAGGAATTGTATCAGCCTGCTTATGAATGCAATAACCAGATAGATAGATTTGAGGACTGGTCTGGCCACGGATTCGGAACCGCAAGATTTCAAGTTTGAGACCCGATTCCACCTAAAAACAGTCGTGTAAGCAGGTCTGGTGCACGTTCAATCCATCGGGGTCGATCGTCATCCATCTTATATGGCGTAGAAGTTTAGAGAGGTGGGTGCAGCTCAGGTGTTGACCTCGTCATCTGACTCTTTCAAAATTACGGGGTCCGTTCCAAAATAGCCATAGTGTTGCTTTAAAACGGGATGTTAGCATAACTAAAACTAAACTTGGAAATTGGTATCTACATAAAATGCTAAAATTTTGAACAACATTCATTCAGATGAAATCTGTCTGATTATACGTATGCGAATAAATTCGATAACTACAAAATGCAGAGTTAGAGGGAAAAAATTTCGCTTCGCAATTTTAATTTCCGAAGAATAGATCATTTTCAAATTTTAAAACTAATGCATCAAAGGTTGCCTGACTATTTTTTACATGCAAACGCTATAATTCCAAGCCCCAAATACTTTGATAAATGGATATACCACGTGACTCACAAATAAAATTGTAATTCTGTGACACATTTCGGTCCCAGATTGTCGAGAGAAAGGAATCGAAAACGAATACTCAGGTTTCTTTTACATACTAAAAATCACAAAATGTTCATGCGCATTCTAGTGGTTGATGGCGTGGTGGTTCACAACTTTTAAGCGAGGGGTAGTTGCGATAGCATTCTGGAAGGAGGAAAGAGAAGGAAAGAAATAGTAAGTAAAAATTCAAAGAGACAACTCCCGTTCGTCGGATACTAGCGTTATTTACATCACTGATCATTGAGGTCTCTTACAATGTAATCTAATTTAAATATAAGTATAGAAATGGTTTTTGGTTATCCATTTAATTATTTTAAACTTATTTTAGATGCTAATAAAAAGGAAAAATAACAAATAATTTAGATTTCCATTCAGTTTCGTTAAACGAATTAATCTTATAAACATCCATTCCTTATATAAAATGTCCACTGCAATCGTGGTCTAATAGCTTATTTCTAAATAATTTCTAATAGGAAAATATTTAGAAAAATAACACTAATTGATACGTCGTTTGATTCAATAAATGCATTATTAAAAAAATTACCACTAATAGGCAGGCCCTAAGAAATGGTCAACTTTAGAATCTACACGTGCTTTAGTTCTTTTAAATGTATTTGATTATTATTATTTATTTAATTTAATATGACAATGCAGATCATATTAAATTGCTAATTTTGTCAAAAATGCTGAGTTATACAATATCAATAAAGCCATTATCTATGATTGCTTCGACATGCCATATTTCCTTATTTTTCCTAAGGATTGAAAGGGATTTGAAAATTTTGACCTACACGATAATCTTTGTCTTGCTAGTTTCATATTTAATATGCTATACATTTTGTATAAGTTTTTACACAAAATAAATATTTAAATATTAGTAAATAAGGACTGCGTATATTTAATCAAAAGGGTTATATTAATCCTAAATATAAAATAAAACTAAAATAAACTTGTAAGGAATAAAAAAAAATCAATTCCATTATTGAAAGAAAAATAGATTTCTATCATCTGTTTTCACATAAAGAATACTCTTTAGAGTAGAGCTCTTAAAACGAAGTATTTCATTAAAATGTCAGTTAGAACTGTGTGTTGCATGAAAGCTCAGAAAGAAAATTGTAAATGTTTTTAAAAAAATGTATATTTTTCCAAATGTTCGTAAAAATCATTTGTTTGAAAGAGATACTTAACTATTTGGAAATTCAAATGTGAAATGAAGCAGAAAATATCCACTTAAGCTAAAAAGAAGAAAAGTGTTGAATAAAAAGTTTCTTTCAGTTTCCACTTTCAGTCTGTCAGGCTCTCTGTTCCCAGGAGGAGTTCAGTTAAGCTCATTTTAAATGAGTTCTCGTTTCAAATGGGGTGAAAAATGTTGACTTAATAATAGACTGTTAAGAACTGATTTATTATCGTTTGGCTGAAAAAATATAGTGTTTGAAACAGAATTTCCTTTACTTTCCGAATGACGACATTACAAAGAAAAGCAAGAAAAGAAAAAGAAAAAGTGACAAAATAAGTTTCATCGTTTTCAAATAACGTGGAGCTTTAAGAATCCGAACGGTTGTTTAAGACACGTATTGATATTTTTAACTAATAACTACGATTATTTTCTTGCTTCCAATATTCTTAACGATCGGGGAATTTAACTTTGAAAACTTGATTTTGATTTATGGTGTTTCGATGCATAGGTATTATTAATTATTTTAAAATGATTAGGTTTTCTGAACTTCTGAACGCTAATGTGATAAATGATTTAAAAGTAATGATCGGAGAAGGAAATGAACGAATTCTATGTCTTTCAATAATTTAAATGAATGTACTGAAAAAGGATAATGTAGTAAATATAAATTATTTTCCAATTTTCAGTGTCAAAATCGGATCAATACCAAAGTTTTTAAGATAGAAAACGTTATAAATGCCTGAAATATTCTAAATAGTTGAAATAGCGTGTGTATACGATACGATATAAGCACCATGTTTAGTATTTTAAATAAATTTAATGTGGCACTTGATGCGCCTTCTGTTTCCTGTCTTAAACATACAATTTTAAAAAAATAGCATTCTAAAGATTAGAAAATAGTCGTATTTAATTTTTTTCGCCTCTTAATATCTATTTACAATATATTATCATAAACATTATTAATTTTTTCAGCATTCTTAATTTCATAAACATTATGAATTTTTCAATGATTCTTAACCAGTTGGTACCACGAGTATGCAATCAAATTTGAAATAAATTAATCTTGACAATCAGAAAATATTAAAATATTATGCTGTGGCAATGCCAGAAAAGAGTACCAAGTATCGAAATCTCTGCACTCGAATGAAAAAAAAAATACTCTTACGAAATTCCACCTTAATAATCATGATCACCGTAAAGTTAAACGTAATCATTAAAGTATGTTGACATTTATGATGCCATACTGCTTAAACTAAATCCAGCCTGGATGTAGAAGGTCCAGAATAGCTTCGTTGTATTTATGAAAGCATTATTTGCTCAAATATTATTACCATTGGTGGAATATATAGAGAACCCTTTTTTTTAATCATATATGAATATTCTTCTAAATAATTTAAATTCCTTGTCATCTAATCATACCGTTGAACAGGGCTCATACGTGGCCAACTATTATTCGCAATGGAAGGCCATGTCTATCTCAGAATGATCACGTGACCACAATGGGACAGTGACAAATAGTACTTCCAATGAAACAACTATTTACCAGAGTCCCGTTAGGGTCATGTGATGTTCCTGAGGTAGGCGTGGCCTTCCATTGTGCGCAATAGTTGTTCTCGTGTGAACGCTGCTTTAGAAAATACGGTCGGGAGAAATTCTTTCAGGCCCTTTATCGATATTTTCTCTCATCAATAATAAGTAGGATCAACGCACCTAAGATGATTTGATTAAAATCAATTTCCTAAAGGTGCACAATTAATACCGTAATGGTGTGGAATTTATGGCTGGGCACAAGTATCAGAAACTTTTTTGTTACATATTCTGAACCGTCCTTAAAATAAACAAATTGATGGATGATGACTTAAAATTGAAAAGCGCTAGTATGCATAAATCACTTTGACAACAAAGGGATCAAACATAAAAAAGACATTTTCCTCTTTTAAGCATTAAAAGTAAGATTTGCCTAAATACAAAAGGTTATGTTATAATTTATTAATTCATATGAAGATAACAAAGTATATGGAATTCAATTTTATATTTTTTTCTGAAAAAAGAAATGGATTTATAACTTATAATCAAATGGAAAACTATTATTTAAAAAAAAAGAAATTATAAAGCAGTTTCTCAGAATAGAAGGAATATAACGGTTTTATAATAAAATAATTGACAATATTGAATTCAATTTATCACTACAAAAGATTCCTTAATATAATTAAAAAAGCAGAAATTTTGAAAAAAAATGATCCTATAGAAATTGATTCAAAGTTCTTTTCGTAGAGGTGAAGCGTACATGCTCATACACCCAAGTCTGAATAACAGGTGAACTCTGTTATAATCTAGATTATATCAAATAGAAATGGTAAAATATTAGTTTAAAAGAGTGCAATTTATAGACAATTTTTGCCATTTTTTATATACATTCGTAATATTTTATTAACTGTGAATCAGTTATCGAGGCAAATAGGCAACTGCATATACAAACAGATAAAATGCATTTTCAATTTTTTCATATTAAATTTCAAAAACTTAAAATAAAATATTTTTTTAAAACTTTTTTTTGAAGAAATAGAAAGGTGTCAAAAAGTTTGAACTCGAGATTTTAATAATTCGCCAATGATTTAATGATTTAGACCTCCCTTACTTCGAAAAAAATATTTTGGGCACTAAGTCTGTCTTTCTGTCCATATATGACAAAGATTATTCAAAAAAAGCTTTGAGCTGGAGGATGAAATTTGGCGTGCGGTCTTTGCATCAAATTTGTGAATTTCTATTATTTTTGAGTGAAATCCATTTCAATGAAGTCTGTCTGTCTGGTTGTCCGAATATGAGTTATCAGGATGGATGTATAAAATGTGTCGCACAGATTAACATCTAGATATCTACGAAATGTGTACCCAAACTCGTTGAGAGATTGACTTTATGTCAATATGTTCTTTTATAAGCATGTAAACACAATTATCTCAAAAACTCAATGACATAAATAGATGAAATTTAGTGTGTGGTTGTAGTATTTATTGTCGAACATCTGCATCAAATTTTGGTTCCGATCGATAAAAAACAACGCGTCTAAAACACAAGTTAGATTCTTGAATTTACCTATGTCAGAGATAAATCGCCAAAAAGGCACCATAACAGCGTAATGAATTTAATAAAGATACTGAATTCAGTTCAAAGATCAATATATCTTAACATTTTCTCGCTGATATCATGGAAAATATTCGTGGTTTTAACAAAACGATTCACAAATTTTAGCAGAACGGGAGAGGGGACGTCATCTTTATTAAAATTATATGAAACCATTCTTGTTGTTTTAACATCACTTCTTATAATTAGAAGGACGATGCTTTCTTTTGAAAATAAATAAATATTAAGTCTTATTTTAATGCATGCTAAATATATAAGCATATATTGGATTTTATAACAATTATCATTGATATGAATCCTTTTGAATACAAAGTATTTCATGATTTCATTATCAATTCCATTTTGAAATCCTCTTAAATTCAAAGAAAAGGAAAGAAATATGGAAAATATAAAGATATAAAATTTGGCATTTATTTGTAGTAAATGCTGTAAGATATTTTTAATGTGAATAATCTATGTTTATATCATATTTTCTCTTAAACTCCTCAACGTAGCAAATAGACTTACAAAAAAATCTTTCAATTTTTATAAATGCATCTTATATTCAACAGTTACTGGGTTATTCAAAAACGCTATCTTATTGTAACAGCCTCCTTCCTGTAGGGGCGTCATTAGAAGGTCCATATAACCATTTTGATTTTGCTTTATCATTTATATTGGAATCTCTTTTTGACTTATAACGACCATTCACCCCCTGTGAAGAATATTCAGTTGGTTGGCACTGGGTCTTTATCTTACCATATTTTTGCCATTATTAGTTCCAAATCATTTTATTATACTAATTATGAAGTGATTATATCAAATCTAATTGACTGGTCTGATGCTTTGGAGAAAGAAGTAGAATATTGAAGCCTGCCTCCTTATTTGAAGCATGAAGAGGAGTCGAAAACAACAGAGAGATTTCTGATGGTTGACTAACAGTTACAAATATTTTACTCAAATCATTCTACTTCATATCAACGTTATAGCTTAAGACATGTGGATCTCATAAGATCAAGCTCATATGCACAAATGAAATTCTATAGAATGCAATCCCAAACTGTCTACCTCACAAATCTGCAAAATTTTTCGACAATGATAATTCAGGTTGTCAAGGCATAAATTTGTTGGTAATATGAAATCCTGCATTATTAACTATCTTATCTATTCTCCTCTTTCTCATTAGTAATAAATAATTACAGAATTTAAAAATTTAACACCAGTTATCTGACGGGAGGAAAATGGATAATTGAAACGATAGCTATCCTGAAGAGAGCTAAATCTACAGTAGAAGCTCCTACATAAACCCTGTAACAAATGCCAGGAAATTTATAACATTGCTTGGAATATAACCCAGTACTCCCTCTTTTTCCCTCTTTTGTGTAATGAGGAAGGTTTTTTTTTTTTAATTTAAGTAAATCGTTTTTTGAAATATATTTTAAATTCTAATCCATAAAAACTTTTTACTGACAGAGAAGGATCAGTGAACTATACAAGATGACTTATTATAAAATGCCATGATAGTCTTTGAAATGCGTGATGAAATCATTTTAGTGTAAGTATATAATAATCCCGAGATTTTTTTTGTCTTGGAAAGGAATAATTCCCATTCCTTAGAATTAAGATTTAAACAATATGACTCTCCTAAATGCTTGGATATACCGAAGATCCAGCTTATTGCTGTGCTTGCCCTAAACTTCTGTTGTTGTGGTAGTGGTCATCGAAAGAGGTGTCCTAGCTCGGAGGAAAAAAGGATGTCTTCCTTTATCCACTAAAATGATAATTTTAAATGAAGTATGTAAAAATGAAGTCTTTTATCGTTTTATCCTATTGATTTTATCATGTCTTGAAACCTCAAGAAAAACAAAGCGAAAATCGATTCATCGTATAAAAAGTTTCTATTAATAACTTTAAACAGTAGTTAATTAAATAGCGAATATAACAATTGTTCTTGCCAATTGATTATTCTGCTTATTTCTAAATAATGTAAGATATCTATATATTGGGAAGATTAAGTACCTGTTAAATTTCATTAATAGGATTGAAACCGTGATACACAGCGATGAATTTATAAAGAATTGTGTAAAAATTACCATCCTTAGCTCTTTCTACAAGAAAGAAAGACTTTAAATACACCCTTGGGAAAACTTATAACACTATCTGACTAAAAATTCTAAAATGTGATTTCTTAAAAGCTCATTAGAGAAAATGGAAAATCCCCATTGGGATACGGTGAGTAATTATTACAAGATATTCGCAAGTCAATCGTGAGTTTGAAGGTATTGATAGCGTAAGGTTTTTTTATTATTTTTATTTCGAATAATACTGTAGTTACATTTGCCAATTATGTCTTTAACAGTGATGAAAGAAAAATATAACTATTTTGTTCCTCGAACATAACATGAATTATAGTGGATCTGCATAATAATCCGATATTAAAAATTTGATTGTGTAATGAATGTTCTTAATGAATAAACAATATTTAAATAACTAAAAAAAATAGTTAAAGGATTTTTATCGCTTTTCTTGACAAGTAGAACAAAGAGTTTTTATTTACGTAAAGAAGGAAAAGATAATATCACATATAAGTCCACATACTTGTAAGTATCATTTATTACTACCATTATTGGTGTTTAAGGGGTTATACTTCGATTATATCCTCACAACAGAGCCTATGTCAAGATGTTATAAGAATGTTGAAGGAATCAACCTAGAGAAATGACAGAATGACATCATTCGCTTAGACCTATTATTTCTTTACACTCGGATTGATACCACTAGATGGAAGAGACTCTTCTTGTAAAGGTCCAAGAAAGAATGAGGACTTTTAATGTCGAGAGATATTTTGGTTTGAGAGAGATAATTGAGTATTAAGAAATATACAGAAGAATTTCGAACAAAATTTAATAAAAGATTTGTAAGATGAAAATTTAATGGCCTCTTTGGACAGATAATCGAAAATTTTAAATATTCTACAGATATAATGCTGAATAACATATCGAATATGAATAATAAAATGATATGTTTCCTGATATGATGTATATTACTAAACTCATAAAATTCAACAGTTTAAAACACCATTAGAAAACTTTTGAACAAAAATTCTTCCAAAAACTTCAAAAATGATATCTTTTAAGCAGTCACACGCACTTCGAAGCATCTGAAAATTATCAAATAATAATAAATACTAGAATTGCACATATTTTTTAGTTGATAGTGGACAGAAATATGAAACATTTTCTTTCTTCTTCTTTGTCATATTCATTCAGGCTATTATGCTACGTATTACATGCGGTTAAAATCGCTTGTTACTATAATCAAGATTCTGAAGGGAATAAAATTTCTCTAAAAGGAACATAAATTATTGTTGGGAATCATATTTTATCTCTTGTGTTTTTGTTTTTTTTTAATTTGTGTAATTCGCATTTTTTTTTTTTAATTTTTAAGATAGATAAGAGAAATTTCAGGAATTAGATTGGAACCATGATATAATAAATGTGAAGATATTAAATGGGTGTAATCTCTCTCCTAATAAAAAAAATCTCAAAGAGAAAATGGCAATTTTCATAATTAAATTGAAACAACATGTTCATATATCAAAACCAGTTTTAAAATATGTGATTTGAGGACAATGATTGAAAAAATAGGATCAAGTAATTATTCTTAAATGCAACAACATTAGCAATTAAACTGGCAATTTCATGTGAAACTACGAAAAAATGGGAATTCCAACGAATATTATTGAAGTTTCCTAGACTTCTTTGATGAAATCATGCACGATGTTGATGTAATGGTCTATTATGTTTCATATTGGCATCTCTTGATTTTTGGAGATGTCGCACCCTGCATATAATATCGACTATGAGAAAAACATTTCAGTATAGGATATTTCACAGCATTTGTGCAGGAATTTTTTATCTAAGCTTATTGATTGAAATATTGGATCTATAATAGTTATTTGTCTTTTCAAGATGTCCAATATAACTTCTGCACCATTACCAATTCAAACATGATAAATATTGTCTAATTTATATATTTCTAATTAATTAATTATGAATAACCATTATGAAAATTCTTATGAAGCAGTTATTGAACATGTGTGAGGTTTCTGAAAATTTCATAAATGCTTGATCTAAGTTTACAAATCTATATACATAAACGGCTAACATAGAAGGCACATAAATCGTCGTTATTATTAGTCTCGAATGGCAGCATTCAAATGTTAAAATACTATTACACGAAATTCGGTGTGCTTCATTGAACGCTTTTACATCTGCTTTGAATTCAACATTTCGCTTAGGTAATTAAGGAAAGAGAAAAGTATTATTAGAGTTTTTCTAAAGATGATTCTTAGTATCACCGAAAAGTACATTTAGTCTTAAGAAAGATATAAACAAAATCAAGATTTCTATCAAAAAATTTAATGAGTGCAATAAGTAGTCTTAACCGTCGCCAGGTAAATAATCGTTTCAACTTGCCTACGGAAATTGATCTCCATACATTCCAAAAAAATTAGTTTACAAAATAATCTTTATAATATTTTAAGATTAAAAAAATAGTACTTTATTGATATCACTTTTATTTACGCTCTATTTCCTTCTTTAATTTTAATAATATTTTTAATTCAATTTGATTCACTCTCACTAACAATGATTTTAAATGAAATGATGGAATTCCAGTTCCCCATTCAAAAATTCAAGCGCATGTTTTTACTAATCATTAACTCTGTAATAGGATTTTCACTTCCGTTTTCATTCGTAATAAATACATTTAAAAAAAATGCAGTAAACTGTTTCAGTTGAATACATGTTTTAAAGTCGCATCACATAACAAGAGGAGTTCGTGCAAATGAATTCCATATTAATCATTTAATAGCCTCAAGAGTCAATAATCTGGGCAAAAAACTGGTCACAAAGGTGTCTAGTGTAAATTTAAATGATTATTTGCTAGACTTGTGTACTAAATAGCTTGAGGTTATAATTCTTCTTCAGATGCATCTAAAAGTCTTTTACTAATTGACAATCGAGAGAATCTAAATTTTATTTCATTTAAACAACATATGAGCTTCAGAGAACTGCCAAAATTATTCCTAAAATCTTCTCTGTTGACAGCATTCCCAATGAAGTAAGCAACAGTGTTTCCCTTACAGACACAAATGGAAGTACTAACAACAGTCCGATGGGTAAAATATTTCTTCCGAGTCCCGCTCGTTGATTTAAATCATTTAACTCCTCGGAAAGTCGCCGGCGGAATATTTGCGCTTCCTCTGCGCCGATTCTTATTGAATTACGGCACTGACAACTCAGCAATTTCCGTCCGCTGAT
>JAPMOR010006141.1:45505-56479 GCA_026543865.1 Argiope aurantia
GCATGTTTTTATTCTATTTCAGGTAATAATGTGCTGACTTTATGAATGCAGTTTTTAAGAATATCTATACTGCTACCCTATGAAGGCACAAATATGAATTAAATTCCACATAAGTATTAAGAAACGTAAAATATTGTCCTGCATGGGACATTCTGCCTGAATTATAACTGCTTGGTCAGAGGCGTTTGAGAACGTAAAAAGGTAAAGGATCGGCATAATAGTGAAGGATCTCAAGATCGGCAAACTTGTGAGTTTCTGAAAAAATGCAAACATATTTAAAATTATGTATTTTCCAAAGTTACTTGAACTTGATTTTACTTGAAGAAGCGAAAGTATTCAAAACAACAAAATATTTTAGAAATTTAATTCATGCGAAAAATAAATTAAAATATAAGGTCAATAAAATTGCAATTCTAGCTTACTTTTAAAAAAATCGCATTATCTGATAATCTAATACTCAAGGATTCATATCTTGTCATAATGGAAGTTTTGCAACATTCGCAGTCTGGAAATATTCTTTTCATTCTCTACCCATCTGTTTCAATCTCTGAATAAATATATGCATAATATATCAAATGGAATATTTACATTAATCACATCTATAGAACAAATATTTTCATTATGTCATTTTGAATGAAATAAAATTTGAAATATATTCTTTACTATCCGTTTTTATGTAAATTCATGGAAGCAATAAAATTTATTTATCATACTTTAAAGTAATATTTTAGTATAAATAATTTCAAAAATCATTATTCAGATAATATATATTATAATTTTTGAAACCCTCCACACAACAAACTTAAATTTGGATGACTCATTTAAATTCTACTACCAGTGAATTTGGATTCCTTATCTTCGTTTAATTAAACCTTTCCAAGCCGTGGAGAATCAATTTCCTGCCCAAACCATCACTCGGGCACTTTAACCCTTTCACAGCTCCAAAATTCACGAATATTCCGTTAATGCTGCTAGTTGAGTTGAGTTGTGTTTGGAGTTAATGAAAAGGCTTTATTTTAAATCCCGGTGGCAATAAATCAGATTTTAGTGCCTGCATTCTTGACTTATTAATCCCCCTTTGATTTTAACTGAACATATTTGAAACCTTCCGTAAGCAGTTCCTTGAAAAGATTTGATTGCAAGACTTAAGAAATTTAACTGAAATTGAGGAATTTAGTCAGATTTAAGTTCGGCTTGTCGGCTGTCATTTCACTTTCGAAATCCAATGGCATTAAATCTTTGCACACACGTATTCCTTTATCGCGGAATTTCTAAAGGAAGTTAAATGCTCCCTGTTTCTGTATTTAAAAAGGTCCCGCAAATCTCAAAAATGATTGATACATTAAACCGATATCAGCTAGGTTATTTAGCACATTCATTGATATTGATTTTAATACATTGATTGAGAAAAGTGTCGACTGATATTCACTTGAATTTGCATGTACACAGTTTCTGCTTTAAATTTATATTTCTATTGTTGCATTAGTCATTTCCATTTGTATAAAATTCAAACAGCAGACTAGTACAGTGCATTTCGTATAAATATTACTAACAATCGTAATTGAATTCGATGAGACATTAATAAATTTGTTGAATAGCAGATAGTACAGACTAAAAATATATACAAGATGGCCCAAAAATAACTTCCTTGTTTGGCCCCATCTTTAGCTAAAACTAATGAACGGGAAGATGAAACCATATTTCATTTCATATACAAACTATGGAAAGCAGGGAAAGATGCACAAAAAGTTGCCGATAGAAGAAACATTGCGTCGCTGTCACGTACGAATTTGCATATCGAAATGGATTTTGCAAAATTACTAGTGCGTGCGTGGCAGCAGTGCCATTCATTCCGTGTAAAAAGACAAGAGAAAATGAACTGTTAGCAATTCGTCCTTGGCCATTGATGTGTTTTTGACTTTTGTCCGCGATTGACTGTTGTTTTGTGCTTAATATAATCCCTATCTTACTTCAGCACGCTTTACTGGTAAAACTGTTCTACACTAGACAGTGTAATGCTGTAACTGCTCTTAAGCACAGTTGCATATCTGGAAGCAGAAAATAAAACGAACATCGAAATCGACAGTTTGCATGCAGCAGTGGATAACGTCATGCAATAGATTGAACACAGTGACGGCTAGAATATTGAAAAATGTTGCATTTAGTTCAAGGATTGATGAATAAAAGATTTTTTTTCTGTGAGTTTCATAAATTCATAAATAATTGTACTCCCATAGCGCCAGTATTTCTCCTATCGGTAACTTTTGATACTAATTTTTTTTTCTGTGGAATTCCTCTTCTCATACCTTTCACAATCCGTACATGAAATGTGATTTCATTTCGTTCATTCGTTTTAGCTGCAGATACCGCCAAACAATGAAAGTTATTTTGTGGCCACCCTGCATATATCATTTCATCATTTAATAAATAATATTTATCTTCCTATTTTTATTATTCCCTGTACCGAAGTTGAAATGTTCATAGATTTCGCTAAATTGAGATTTCATTTTATAATTCAGCTAGTAAATAAACGAGGTTGGTCCTTTGTGGCTTACGTTCAACAATAAAAACTGTATGGTTTTTTATATATAAATTTATTTCCTGTATATTGAAGACTGTCTGAATAATTAAAATTCAAATGCCCCTGAATTTCATCTGTTTTGTCCCTTTTTGTTTATTATTTTGTTTAAGTGAAAAAAATTATTATGAGACACAAACAAAAAATAGCATTTAATCTGATTGTTTGTTATAAAAATACTTTAAACAAAAATTTGATAAATAAAAAACGATTTTTAAAAACCTTGTTACCAAGTCATTGAAAATCCCTGATTTTCAACAAAACAGATTCCAAAAAGAATACAAACATCCACTTTTCAGTTGATACATTAAATGTAACGGGATCTAAAAGGCTCACACGTCGTAGTTTTTTTTCCTCTTCAACTCTCTTTAATCCGTTTCAATTACTTGAGGCAAGATGTGCGTTTCTTTATCTTTCTTTAACCAGCCAGCACGTGAAATTGACCTCTTTAAGAAAAATTGTGAAACTGATTTAGAGAAATCCGTTCTGATTTTCTTCAAATGATTTACCGAATGGAGGCTGTCAGAGCCGAAGAACTTTTATCGAGTTTTAAACAAAATTAGATAGATTTATAGATGAAACGAGTTTAGGAACAATAGATTTATAGACTTCGAATAACGATCCCAGATCTATTTTTTATACTCCACCTTCTTTCACCGGGAGATTTTTTTTCTACTGGTGAAAACGAAAAGGTTACGTGACAAAGGAAGCGAATAGATGTTTACTTTTTTTTTATCCGAGAAGAAAATGATAAATGGTTAAACAAAAGTGATTTTCATTTGATTTTTGCGTTTTATTTATTAAGACATTTATTTGCTTTGTCTGTGAAATTTGAATTAATGGTATTTATTGATATTTAATTCGTATTATTTATTGAATAGGAAAATTATTCAGGAAATGAAGATAAAATGATTGCTGTATCTCTCCCATTATTCTGCGATAGTTACTTTTCGAATTAAATAATAATCAATAATAATGAGCTTTGTTGGATTTCACATTGCTTATTTTCAATTTGCCATATCTATTGTCAGCATTATTTAAAGAAAAATAAAATGCACAATCCGAGTATCCGGTTCGCGATTATTCGGCCAATTATTTATATTGTAAGTAAATGAGGAAGGAGAGGCATTGGAAGTGAGTGTCTGGCCTTCCGGACGGCCGACTGTCATGGTCTCTAGAAACCTCCTATTTGTCGTGGGCAAAATACCAGTTGTGGCAGGAAAAGAGCAGCGTTCTGCTCGTTGTTCGTTGTCTTGTCAGTGTGTTATAGACCTCAATCGTTGCCGCTGTTCCTGATTATAAAGATACAGTACGTACAGTATTCGTAAATTGTTTTTGGGGTATGCTTAATGTTTTTTAAGTATAAATAAAGATTACGTTATTTATGTTAAAATATGAACAGTTTATATCCTTTAACTTACTTTTTCTCGAATAAATTCTAGGAACGTGCATGGCATTATATAAATGTATATAAAATATCAGTATAGAACTTTCCATTTACCTGCAAATGCTTCTGTCATTCACCGTGCGTGGCTTCAGATAAATGGAGGGCTCAGTAATCAATGTGAGAAAAGACGTATTATAACAATGAGTTTTGGTATAAAAACTTTGTCTTTTTGTATTGGTAGGCAAAAATGGGAGTTCATAGAACTCCGGCCTATCCGGCTTTTTTTATCTGGCCTGTTTTTCAGCAGCATTAGACCAGATACTCGGGAATGTACTGCATATTATTTTTGTATAATAATATTTCAAATAAATTAAAAATGTTTTTTTCATGTATTTAAAAAATATTTTTTTGTCTATGATAAAAATGATTTTATCAATCAATTTGCCCACAAAAGTGAGGATGAATTTTATGTTCTCTTACTGCAGTAATCTACGACAAATAAACACAAATGAATTAGAATATAAAAGAATTTTGTTATCTTTGTTAATTTCTTTAAAATATTTGGTAGAATTTCTTACAATGATATACTTTATTAGAGGGATTAAAAAAGCAAATTGCATCGCTATTGAAAAGAGAAGAAGGTAAGCCAGTAAGAAAGTAGATTAGACGATGAGCAGAAGGTCGCTTGATGCTCTTTAAGGCGCGGGGATGGACAGCGAATTCTAAACTGAAGTTGAACAATATATGTGTTTATTTAAGTAAGATTTTTAATACGTTTTATTTTATTTAATTAAGATTTTATTAAATATACTTAGTATTTAAGAAAGATTAATAAAAATTTATGTATGTGAAATTCTTGCACACCAATAAGAGATGATGAACAAAGTTTAGTGTCATGTAATAAATAGTAAAAAGAGTTCTAGATGTAGACTCGAAAATCGATCTGTGAATTGTTAACTCTCTCGCTGCGTAACCCGCGATTTTCACGGGCAACGTAGAAGTATCAAAATTTGCGCATCCTGCTATTTCCGCGGGGAAGCATTTTTCCGTCTGTTTAGCTGCGCAACCCGGTCTTTTCCGGTTAACCCTTAACTGGGGACGTGCGGTTTGTGAGACCGCTAGCGATGGATTTTCCGTCACCCCTGTTCTATTTTTAGCTTAATTGAATGGATTGACCCTGTAGCTTCCTGTTTTGTGACCTTCAATACACGTGCACTTTTTCAACCGATTTCAGCAGATGCTTTTTAAAATATATCAGTTATTTCTTCGAGCGCGGTTTCTAACACCGCATCTCCCTGTTAGTGTCCCAGTGATAAACAAGGCATAGCAGATGACGCTAAAACGGGGGCCCCGAATTGTCATCCAATTTACTGATCCTGTTATGAAGTAGTGTCCCAGACACTTTTAAATGAAGCAGAAAGTGTTTTTAGTGATAAGGATAATTGTACTGAAGAGTTTTTCGCGTGCAACTGATTCTGATGTGTATGTTCAAACATAATTAATTTTTCTAGTGATAATGTATTTTGAAAAATGTATAAAATGTATTAATATACCAGGAGATAAATATACAGAATTTATCGGTTGATTTTTATACTAGTTCTTAACCTGTATGCTTAAAATGTCATTTGTCATTTTTTTTCATATAATTGTTGAATTTTACATTATATTGCCTTCTATATACCTTCATATACTGTAAAAATAAATATGATTTAAAAAGTAAAAAGTAATATGTTTTTTCAAGAATATTATTTATTGTATCATGTAATTTGAGAAGAAAATGTATGTTCCAACGCATTTACTTTTTTCAATGACAATATAATTTGAAAAATTTCTAAAATATACTTATATATCAAAAAAAAAATATCTGCAAAATATTTAGGCAGTTTTTCATACTAATACATTGATTAGAAAATTTATTTTGAGTCTAATTTAAATGCGGTCTCGTAGACTAAACATTCCCAGTTAAGTCCTAAAATTTCACCTACCCGGTTAAGGGTTAATGGTTTTATTTTGGCTTTTCTGGTTTCATTCGGATCTGGATGAACAGATTGTGTTCGTTGTGCATGGTTCTGCGAAATATACAAGGATGTTTTAAATCATTTTGCGGCCTCTTTTCAAAGCTCAGAGATGTCTGGTAGGAAATGTTTCGGAATTTTTGAACCTATTATAATAAAAGAATTACACAGATCTAATAATATATCAAGCATTTTATATATTAGTGAGTGCAAGAATTTTTTATATTTTGATATCTCCGAATTGCGAATTCTGCCACCTAATAATAAAAGATGGCAAAGAAATGAAACGAAATGAAAGCTGAAAGTGAAAATTAAAATAATCCTACATGAAAAGTTACCGGTTTAAGCAATTGCTTCACAAAATGTCGTGGATTTTATAGCCGCCTTTCTGTTCTGTCTTTATAAAATGTTCGCTTCAACAACAACTTTCAATTCAGTTTATCAGCGTCAATCATTTTAATTTCTTGTCAAGAAGTTGATAAAAATTAATGGATCTGAGAAGGGAAACGTTTTATAAAACTGTTTATGACACAAAAGCACGTGAAAATTAATAGCCGAAGTAGAAAATGTCGATTATTTCTGAACATTGCAAATGGAATAGTCCTGCAGCTGATAAGGATTGATTCGTGAAAGATTTATTAAGAGAATTTAAATCCTAGAACTGTGAATTGAATTCAAAAGCCTTGGTTAGATGAAGCAATGATTTGTCTATTATATTTCAGAGTTTCTCAACTTCTCATAATATTTGTATTTTCTTGTACACGAAGTATAGAGCAAGTACTGAAATCAACAAAAAAGTCGAACTCGAGATGAGATTTTAACAATTTCCATGTTTTAGACCTGTTTCTCCTTTTTGACTTTATGTCAGTCTAACTATTTATCTGTTAATATAATAACTCAAAAGCCTTTACAGCTAGTCGAAAGAAATTTGGTTTATGGACTTCTTGCCACATAAATTCGGCCAAATTTGTTGTATTGACCAAAATTGTATCAAACTCTGGACCAAATATATTAAAAGGTTGGCCCTCTGTTTGTATTTTCGCATGCCTGTAAATACAGCAGCTGATAATTACAATGACTTAGATCAATGATGTTGGATATGTGATCTTGTCATAACAACTGTAGCTCCTTGTCAATGTTTCTACTCTCGCATGCATCTAAACGAAGCAGCAACGGATGATTACAATGAGTTTAGATCAATGAAATTGGATATGCGATCTTGTGGTAACAACTCCGTATCAAATTTTGGTTATATTCGATAGAGATAAAGGCGTCTGAAGCCCTCATTTGCAAGATAAAAATATTTAATTCATGCCAAAACTATTGTTCGACAATGCCATGCAAGACATTCGAGACTTTGCATGAGGTCTTCAGTTTTATGTGTTTTTGAATGGAAGGGTCGGGATATTAAAGAATGTGCGAGAAAACTTCAATGGAATCACTCCCGCTAATTTACAGCTCACATTCACATGTTTAAACATTTAATTTACTTAATTTTTTATTCAGAGAATCTAATGCTTTATCACTCATTCTGAGGTTCAAATGATCGAGGAAAATGAAGGGAAAAAAATTAAAAAAGAGAATAGAAAAAAAATCCTAAGCAAAACAAATAATAAAAGCCTGCAAAATTTCATGATAAATATTCGAGTCGAAACTGGATGTTACTGCAATTATAGTAATCAATCCAAACGTTTTAGAAAACACAGCAAATGTCTCCTAATTTACCTTCTATTTCATACATAGCACATATTTTAACAACTTTTGGTAGCCTGCTTTACTGTGAGATTAAAGAAATCTTCTGTATTTTAGCATTTTCCATATGGTACAAGTTTCTTTTTTTATTTCGTCTTTTGGGATTCATATACCATAACCCTCTGCCACTCCAATAATTCATGCTGCAAATTTCCCTTTTTACTTTTATTGCAACAGATAATTTTCACACCCGATAAATATCGGTAATATTGCGTGCATCAAAACATCGTAAAATCATTCTGTTTTTCAAACATAATGCTTCATTCGTATGTAATTCAGGTGATTCCTTTTACTAGCAGCCATCAAAGCAATATTTTGAATGAAAATGCCGACTGTGAATCCTAAGTAAACTACGTCAATGATGCAACCTTTTTACATTAAAAAAATAATATGTGATTAAATAGAAAAAAAAATTCAATCAGATGAACATTTTTGAGCTGTTTCTTCGATCTCACCTCAAAATACATATTTATCCGAAAAATAATCAATGAAAAAAAGAGTATAAATTAAAAAGGCTTTATAAAATATTTAGAAACTATACCTTTTTCAATTACCATGATTTTTATGCATGACTTATTTCCATCCAGGAATATTTTACCTTCTAAATTTCTTCATTTGGGTTTATGGCTGATTAGTGTTTACTTATTCAAAATGTCCAGATCCATGCAATCTAGAATGCCATTGCTTGGTTAAGGAAAAAGGAAAGTAAAAGAATGGGATTTTTTTTATAGCCAAAGAAAAACAATCCAAAATATTCACAAAATCACTGGAGCGCGTCAAAGTATATTCGCACCTACTCGAAGAATTCCACCGATTTCGTCCTTTTTAGCTTTTTTTTTTACTCCGAATGGAACTGATCAGGCGTCGAGCGACGGATCAGAAACTTTTGCTATTCCAGAAATTTCTTTCAAAAAAAAATTAATGTTGCGCCATGCAAGAAAAAAAGTAAACAAAGTATTAAAATATTTTCTCATTATTTGCAATAAATTTGTCTCTCAAAAAATGTTTTTCTAGAATAAAATTCTCGTTTTTATTCTGTTTCCATGTCATTTTTTTTCAAAGATTCTTTTAAAAATGGAAGGGGGTTTTAAAAATATTTTTTTTACTGCTTTGCATTTTTAAAATGAAAATGTGCTTTATGGTGTATCTTAAGAATTTTTCTAGAATTTATTATTTGCAGTTGAAGCACACACAGACATTCCCCCTTATTAGAAATGAGAGTATATTCATGTATTATTTGTCTACCTCTCTATATGTATATACATATTTCTTCTCTCTCTCTCTCTCTCTCTCTCTCTATCTATCTATCTATCTATATATATATATATATATATATATATATTGTTACGAAGACGTTACAAAAAGTTCGAGAACATTTCTACTGGAATAATGTGCGAAATGACGTGGAGAAGTGGTGTCGCACATGTGATCCCTGTGCTGCACGTAAAGGTCCTGGGAAACGCATTAAAGGAAGACTGCAGCTGTATAATGGGGGGGCACCTTTCGAACGAATAGCTTTTGACATCCTAGGCCCTCTTCCTAGGTCATCAGATGGCAACAACAACATCCTGGTTGTCATGGACTACTTCACCAAATGGCCTGAAGCTTATCCCATTCCTGATCAAGAAGCCCCGACTGTTGCAGAAATTCTAGTTCAAAACTGGATTTCAATATATGGAGTTCCTCTACAACTGCACTCTGATCAAGGAAGAAACTTCGATTCGGCTGTCTGCAGGAGACTGTGTGAGATACGTGGCATCGACAAAACTCGAACTACGGCTTTACATCCTCAGTCAGATGGCATGGTAGAGAGATTCAATCGGACCATTCTGAACAGTCTCTCTTTCCTGGTGTGCAGCAATCAACAGGACTCGGACAAGAAACTGCCCCTTTTCCTTCTTGCCTATAGAAGTGCCGTTCACGAGACTGCTGGCTATTCCCCATCCCAAATTCTCTTCGGATGTGACCTTCGTCTGCATGCAGATCTACTGTTCAACCGGCCTCCAGATGCTCCCTTGGTGCCTGAGGAATATGTCGAGAATCTCCGGAATCGGATGAAGGAGGTGCATCATCTGGCCAGAGATAGGATCGGCATGGCTTCAGAGAAGATGAAGACCCGATACGATGCTAGAGCAACGGGACACAATTTCCACGAAGGAGATCAAGTGTGGTTATGGAATCCGAAACGTCGCAAAGGACATTCTCCGAAGTTGCAGACCAACTGGGAGGGTACTTATAAAGTCCTTAAAAGACTGAATGACGTTGTGGTACGGATACAGAAATCACCACACTGAAAACCGAAGGTGATACATTGTTACAGGCTAGCACATTACCTTGGCCAAGATCTTTTTTAGTTCAGACCATGGTCGCTCATTATATAATAAATAATGTAAATCATTTATTTTCTTAATTTTGTTATTTTAATATTGTAATCTATTTTTGTATTGTTCATGTATTTTGAAAATATTTACGCTGTATGTCATTTTGAGTATTTGTGATTTTATACTTGCTTATTGTGTGATTATTGTAATCCTGTAAGTAGATGCCTCTTACTCAGATATTGTACTGCCCGGGACGTGCAGTCCTTAGGAGGGGGACAGTGTTACGAAACCGTAATGCTGCTTCCCAGCATAGTTGGTTCCATCATTGGAAAGAATGTTTTACAGTCATCTGTATGGGACAGAATCTGGGCGTCGTGTCGGGGGTCGCAGAACGTGGCGACAAACTTGGCGACCATTTGGCGACGTGGCGACCAATTTGGCGACTTTGGCGCCAAAATAGATTATACCCGAAACTTCGAGAATTTTCCCGATTCGTCCAGTAGGAACCGAGATACGCCTCGAACGTTCCAGAATGGATGAGAGGCTTCTAGCCCCGCCTCCTGAAACCTATAAAAGGGGCTACAGCTGCCAGAGAAGTCAGTCAGTAATCCGAGTCCGAGTCGGAGAAGTCGAAGACAGAGTAGTCGGAAGCGACGGAGTCAAGCTAGTGCTGAACTGAGCTGTGCGCTACTGTCCGCAGTAGATTCTGGTTGTATGCTGCTATGTGTGCTGTTGTATGTTACACGTCTCGGCTGAAGATAGTCGTCTTCTGTGCTGTATATAGTTGTCGCTTTTGTGCTGTCCTGTGTGTCTTCGTGTAAATAAACGTTGTTGTTTTATTTTCTACTGCCGTCTGCTGATTGAGCGTTCTACACACCATATCACCTCCACTATCCAAACGAACCCCGTCAGAAATTTCGT
>JAPMOR010006152.1:0-12751 GCA_026543865.1 Argiope aurantia
TAAGAGTGCCCATTCCTCAATCAGCATCTGTTTAAGTTGTCGGGTGTTCCCAGGAGGATGTAATCGTGCCGCAAGGCGTCTTCCTAAAGCATCCCACACATGTTCTATCGGATTTAAATCAGGGGAGCACGCCGGCCAATCCATTCGAGTGATATCTTCACTTTCCAGGAGCTCCTCAACAGCATGAGTCCTGTGTGGCCGTGCATTGTCATCCATAAAACCGAAGTCTGATCCAATGGCACCTCGAAACAGACGAACATGGGGAAGGATCACCTTCTGACAATAGCGATCTCCAGTTACAGAACCTCTGTCGAAAACGTGGAGCTCAGTCCGTCCGTTCATCACAATATATATTCAATTATATTCAGTGGAATTAGTAATTAATAAAGTGTTCGAAATCCGCATTAAAAGTAAAAATTCAGCAGGAACATTTGAAAGTATTTACAGTGTCTTTTTTGTAACTTTTTAAAAATTATCTGATACTCCTCGTCGAGGTATGTAATCAGATAGTCGGTACACAGCGTCTTATCTATATTATGCATTTTAAATGAAAATTCATCTGCTGAACATTAGAAGGAATTTTTGAATTTTTATTCTGTTGCTGAATAAGACGTATCAAAATAGATAATTAGATGTTTAATACAAAAGATTTCAACTAAATTATCAAAAATAAAATGTAATTTTATATGAAGCAAAAATACAAATATTTTATAATGAAATGAATAGACATACATGCGATGCATAGTATACGGAAATTTGAAAACGCGATTTTATTTCTACAATAAAATGACTTCAGAGCATTTTAAATAAAAATATCATCTGTGAGATCATTTTCTAAGTTAGCAAGAATGGTCTCCCAGAAAATTTCTCACATAATCTCCAATAAAAGACTTTTCCCCTCCCCCTACATAAAACTGTGTACCTTCGGTACTGCCGCAAATATTTTGTGTGGCATTGGTAAACGATAGTAACATATAATTTGATTTTTGGCATGGCTCTATCATTTTTATTACATTTGTCGCGAGAATATCTATTTTGTATGCCTTCTTTCGGATTGATACCAAAATTTGACACAAAATTCAATTCGTAGACGCAAAATAACATACCGAATTTCATTGAATTCATTCATTGCGTTTACATGCATGTGAAAGTACAGAAGGACATGCAGTTAGTGAGATTTTGTATAAAATTTTATAAATATCTATATTTTAACAAGTAACCATATGTAAAATTAAAAATATTTTGGAAACGAAACTAAATTATTTCGGAATCGCAACAAAAAATTATGTTATGTTATCGTATTGTTGCTTATTAGTGGTCGTATTCTTCTAATTTATTGTTTTGTGTTTCTCTTTTCGGTTAAAATGTTATATCTCTTAGGCCTAATTTCAGGGGATTTTTAGGTCACGAGGAATCAATATTGGACTTAGTAGTCTGTATTCCTTCACAGAAAAATATATATATTTTTTAATCCTTGCCTGAGGGTGACCCTTCAGAAAATCTTCAGGCCGGATTCTTATTTTATTCCGTTTAATTCTGATTTTTCTCCTTATTAACTTGATTTTTATTACTATTATATTTTAACAAGTATTTCTACCAAACTTTATCAATTTAGGAATAAAAGCTAAAATAAAAATTTTAGCTCAGCTAAATAGTCAGCCTTTCCATGAATGGATTTTGTTCAAAATTTAATACGAATGTAATTTTTTTTTTTTTGTCATTCCATATAATAAATTTCAGCAATTTAGCTCACATCGTTTTTGATATATCGGGTTCACAGAGAGACTGACAAACAGGTATAATGCCAAAACTGCGCTTTTCTTGCTCAGGAGTCCTAAAACGAGGAGATAAGTAAAAATCTCGGATTCGACGACTTCAATACTTCTTCTATGCTTCGTATTTGAAGAAGTAAAAACGTGTGTGTGTTTCTTCTATACAGAAGGCGCAGGGAATAATAATCGTATGATGAAAATAGTCAATATTTACAAAATATCCTCTATCTGTTACTTCTTTTATTTAATGATTTTTTAACATATCTATTTACGTTTCAAATTCGCTATAAATTCCTTATTAAGAAGAGTCAATTTTCAATAAAGTGTTGCACAATTAGTTTTAATTATATGCGGTATTCTTTCAAACCTTATTACAGTATACCAAATTTGATACTAAAATACATTTTGAGTTGTAAATAATGGTTAAAAAAGGGCTTTTTAAAATTTTAACCAAGACTTATAATTATTAATTAAAATTTTGATGTTTGTACCTCGTTTTTCCCGAAGTGTATTATTGCACAAGAAAGCTTTACAGCCCTTTCAATTACAAAATTTTAGCTTCAGATAGTAAAATCACAGAAAAAAATAAAAAACAGAAGAAATTGTTCTAAGTCTGTGCAACTGCTTTTCTTTAATCTGAATAACTTTTCAAAGCATTTTAGGTATATCTTACTGAAATACTTTTCAGTATTTTATTCAAGTGGCGTATTACATTTTGGCGTGCGTGTTACTGCTGCTATAATTGAATGCAACCTTTTAAAATAATGGAAAGGTAATCGAAGTAAATATGAAGCAGAAATGAGCTGCGATGTTCGAAGCTAAGAATTTGGAATTTCTGTCCTTCTTTATTTACTCGTTTTTCTTCGCATTTAAAAAAATTTCGTCTAAAAACATTACTGAAATTAGTTACCTGGAAAAATCTTAAATGAAAATTTAAAAAAAAGAGTTGTTTGAATGACTTAAAAATATTTTTAAAATGCTTTAAAACAATTCGAAAGTAAATTTATTAATAAATTTTTAAGTAAAATATTCTTATATTGAGAAGCACAAAGAAAAAAAAAAGAATATTTTACCTGAAAACATATTTTCTTAATTTTTCATGCAGTCATGTTCATTCTACGAGCGTCGACTCACATCTTTAGTATAACATAATATTCTTCACATTATGTTGACGATAAAAAAATAGGATGTAAATCAATATATTATATCATCGATGTGTATCATAATTATTTTACTATGAATTGGGTTATTACAGTTATGTTACTATAATATGATTCGGCACTGTCAGTTTTGTTACAGAATACACTTGCAAAGGTATTAAAATGACACTGCTCTAAGGGTTATAAAAATTTGGAATTATAGTTAAATTCTTATTAAATATTTTAATAGACTTTTGATTATCAAATGATGTGTAAGAGATTCACCTGGATCTAAACGTATGCCATTCCCTCTGAATCATTTGGTGAAGAAAAGTTGCTGGTAGTATGATGTAATTTAACTATAATGCAATGAATTTAATAACATATATTATATTGCAATATGAGAAACTATGTAAATTAACTGAGAAGCAGTTTCTACGTTGCCAGCATTGTGAAATTAAAAGCGTATTCTGCTAATTTTTAACTTAGATATTTAAGTTTTAAAATAGCTAAGAAAGACAAAACCGTATATCTAATTGAATATTGATAAAATGGCAATACATAATTATTGAATCATTATTGAATCATTCATATTGAATCATAATTATTGAATCACAGAACCCTTTTCTTCCACTAATCTTTCATGAATTACCAAATTTCTTGTTCATTTAATTTTTTATAAACACATGTTGAAATTTCACCGTTCGGAATTCATAATGCAGTGAGATTTAACGTAGTCTTTTCATTTGAACTTTAGTCAACGCAATGGTAACACGTTGATAAAAATTAATTTTTTTCCCATGGACTTGTAACGTGCTCGTGCAGGTTAAGTTATATTTTGATTCTTGTGCGAAATAAATTGTTGGAAAATATACATAAATGTTTTTTAATTGATAAAATTTTATCTTAATTCATATCTTAAAAACTTAGTATCACTGAAAAAATAATTTTTGAATTTTAAGATGATGTACAACTTATTTTTATAATGTACTATTTCCGGATGATTTCACGGAAAAACTTCAAATATTGCATAATTTTTAATGTATTAAAATTCGAATTATAATTTTGAAAAACTCGCTCTGAGATGCACATTCCTTCTTCCAAAGTACAAAGCGTCAAAGTAAGAAGGTCAGCCTGTAGAACGACAACATATACAAACAGGAACACACATTCTTCTTTATTATAAAAGTGCATTAATTATATAAAAATTGTATTATTTTGTTGTCAAATTCTTATTCACTTTGTCTATTCATTTTGTGTACCATATTTTTTAGACTTAAAATGTACTGTTATGATCAGATTTTAAAACACTAAAAATGTAAAATGTAATTTCCGTTTTATGAAATAGCTGGTGATATTGACATGGCTTACAATCTATTTTTGACTTTATATTTTCATGTTTGATAAAATGATGGATTCAGTGAGTTTATAGTTAATAACATTTATAAAAGTTTGTAGTTACTAAAAGTTCTATTTCAAAAATTTCTCTTTGAGCTTATAGATGTTATGCGTCTGAGGAATTTCATGACTTTTAAAGTTTTAATTCATAACCTGAAATATTCGAGAAAATATATGATAGAAATGCCGGAGTACAATTTTCTAAAGCAGGGAGGCGAAAACTACTTTTCAAGCTCAAAGAATTATTCATGGAATGAAAAATTCATGGAAAAGGGTAGTGAACAGCAAATTATTCAGCCTTTTGCGAGATGACTTTTCCATATGGAATGTAAAATTTGTAACGGATCTTCAAAGGGAAAAAAGATGCGCGGATAAGAGTTTTAATAAATGATTTCTGATCTTTCATGTAAGGAATAATCTTGAAATAAGTGATTTCCTCATATTTATATAATGTGATAGAATCTCAATAGAATATATTCATTAAAAATGTACGGATATAGGCATGGTGGCTATGAAATTATGTGAGGTATTCAGAGCTTTACATTCGGAAATGCATTTTTCAAATACAGAAAAGAAACATGTCGATGTATATTTGATGTAGAATATGAAATTTCGATTACCATGAGAAATGTTGTATGTATCAAAAATGTGCTACTAATAGATTGCAATGGAGTATCATTTCGAAGGCGATTTGAATTATCATTATTATATGAAAGTTTTCTCAACAGATGCCAAAATTCTGAAGATTGTAACATATGATACATGATCCAAAATAAGGAAAATTAACTCAGGTGCGTTTGATGTTTAGGGTACACAATACCATGATGAAGGGACATTTTAATTTTGAAAATATTTCTGGAATATAATATCAGTGAAGGGACCTGTTCAAGCGTATCGTCAAACACACGTAAAATTTACATCTCTGTATGACAAGATTGAGAGTCGTAGAAACATTTCTGACGAGCAAAAAAAGCAGAAAGATATAATAGACACCCTACTTTTTAATATGTTCTTTTTTATTTGAATAATATATTTTTAAATAACTTAAAGGAAAATTTTCTCTATTTGTATAGACTAATAAAATAGTGTTTATAAAGTGTTATTTTTACTATTATCTATATTCAAAAATTAAAACAACTTATCTTATTTACGTCTTTTCTATATTTATGTATTTCTATGTTTGACAATATGGTTAAGAGATTGCGCACTCATATACTCTTTTGTAACTGTGCAACAAGAATACTATGAGAAAAAGTGTACACCAGACCGAAACCATTGAAGAACCATCAATGTGTTTCACAGTCGAATCAATTATATAAAGTTATACATGTCCTTGGGCAACTTCCATATATAAATACGGCTGATACTGTTCCATATATAATAGCATTGAAGAACCCCAACTATGTTTCACAGTCACAACAATTACACAGGATTATATTCGTCCTCTGGCAACTTCCATATATAAATGCGGCTGATTTGTATAAAAGATAGTTAATATAAATTTATCACCATGATTATATAATGTCACCGTTGTGAGGTCCGGCACTGATGATCTTTGAATCATTGGCGTTGCGTGCAAATATTTCATTATATCATCCGCGATTTCCAAAAGAACATTCTGCCAAAAATGTTCTCAAAAGCAAGCTTTCTTTATGCATTTCTGGTAAAAGCGAAATTCTTCCAGGAAAAAAAACTAACAATTGTTTGTATATAATTAGATTATTTATTAGGTTATATTATTACATAATTTTCTATCTGGATATACCAGCTTGGACTTTTATACACTCAAATATTTTACTGACAACATCTTATAACCTTTCATGAATTCTGTCAGAAAACCTAATAACGTGCAGCTTGCTCATTTTTTATGTACTATCATTGAGCCTAAAAATAAAGTTTCTCCCATCATTTCTGCACGGCTTTTCTTAGTAAATAGATGCATGTAATTCCAACAACTAATATCTTTCTTTCGTAGACCCGGACTTTCTGTGCCAAATGGAACAAATTACAGGTGTAAAAGGCAATCAATATTCGTTCTGAATTTCATACTAGGTTTCATCTCATCATTCTTTTTTCCTTCTATAGGCTGTAACGTTTACCATTTCCCTCCCCTGATAATTTTCATTCCGGCCAGACGTACCATCACCTGTTACCACAAACATTTTAAGTGCCTCCGGATTGCCAGATGGGGGATCCTTTTCGCAAGTAGAGTCCTTGTGTCTGGCCATTAGTTGTATACAGATAAAGAACTACATGTGTGGGCTTCGTCGTTTCAGGGAAATCCATCGTATCTTCAAAGGAGAAGAACGTTGAAAACTCCAAATGTCAAACCTTTTTTCTATTATGAATGGACACCTCACATCAATCGCCAACAACCGTTGTCATTAAGCGTCGAAGTCAGGTGGACTTTAACCAGTGTTAGCAGTAAATTGAATATAATTAACATGTGTTCGGGAAGGATCCGCTACAAGGATGAATCATTAATAGATTAGATATTCCCAAGATCGAGTAATCATTGGTGTAATCATTGGGGAAGCCTTGCTGAACGGCCATTGTGTGGAAAGGAGTTCAATTGTCCCAATGAGAAAATGAGTGGCGGAGATTTGGAGGAAATAAAATGCAGTATTTTTTATACAGGAAAAGAAAAGCAGTGGAAGGAGAAGTCGGAGAGACGTGGATGTTCGAAGTGAAAAGTCCTGTGTTATTCGGATTTCTATGTTAAGATTCATCCGATAAAGATCAGTGGATTTCTGGAGCTACTCCTGGAGTAGCAGTTTGAGCTCACAGCCTGTCAGAGGCTTTTTGGTGATTATTCTCCGAATTAATCGAGGAACTATTTTATGATTAACTTTCAACTGTTTTGTAAATAATATTAACCTAGATGAGAACAAGTTGTGTTTGTGTATACATATAAGGCTATAAATAAAATAATTGTTTGTTTACGCTACCCTCTGATTTGATCGGTCAGAATCAAGACATTACAAGGATTATGCAAAGGATGAAGCTACCAAATTTTGATTTACTGAAAATTGTATCATGAATGAAATTGAATTTCTTAACAATTATTCATTTTATATATCTATTTTCCTATCTTGACCAAAATTGTTCAGATTGAATTTTTTTAGACGAATACCATTGAAAGTGGAATTCATATGTAATGTCAATATATTTGTGTAATAATATGTAAAATATATAAATAATGCATGAAATATACATTATTTTGATCATCCTTTTTCAAATCAATCGACTTAAACTTTATAATTCCCAGAATTTTTATTTCCACGAATACAAATGACACAAACGTATTGTAAATGTCAAAAAATTCGATGTCGAGATTTTATAGAATCTTCATTTTTAAACCGTTCTGATTCCTGAAAAATATATTTATGAAATAATATTTATCAGATTGTGAATATGCTAACTATGAAACGTAAAAATGTAGAAAAATAATATTTTCTATATTGTTTGTATTTATTTTTAATGAGGGTATAATTCTGGTGTAACGCCAAGTTCGCTTTAAAAGGCGCCAAGAAAAAAAATTCCCCACATTATAAAAATATAGTCAAGTGCATTATTATTTATTATGATAAACTTTGAACTTGCGAATCACATGCTATACAGTTTGAAGACTGAAATTACCGAATTGATGATTTTTTTCTTGGCGCTTTTTGGTCGCCGTTACAGCCGAGAAGTACCCTAATGAGTTGAAAGGAAGGCCTTTGAAAATATAACATATCTTACTTTATTATTTTGTACTCGTCATGCTACATCACTATACATTAAAATCGGAAAGGGGCATTTCTGCTTGTGTATTTATTCTGTAGATTTACCACTTTTTCCGATTATTGGAAGAATATAAATCTGAGTACTTATGATTCATATTCATGAATATTAGTGTGAAGTCTCCCACTCTTAGTTTCTTGAAACTGGTTATATTTCACCGTGTGAAAAAATAATGATAATTTAATTATAATAATAAAACATAAAAAGGTGTATAAAGTTTTGCAAGGCTGCAAATGCAATGTTATTTAAAATGTTTGAATAATCAATTAAGAAAATTACATTCTGTTCTTTTAATTATCTATTATCTGAATAGTTAAGGAGTATTCCATGAAACAAAAGAATTATTTTCATGTATAGTTAATATTTGCGGGGGCGATAAAGGAAAAAAAATGTGTGTGTTTTTATATAATCATGTTTGCGCTGTTAATTTATTCATAATTTACTGGCCTCGAATTCTTTTTCCATTCCCTATTTAAATTATACGCCCTCCTTAATTTAATACCATGTTAAAATTATTCTTTTTACATATTTCATTAAACGCAAAGAAAGGGTAGATTTTTTTTCAATTAATTGAATAAACCTGATTTTATTTTTCGGCGGTCTCCTTCATAAATCTGAGACACAAAAAAATGAAAATAATCTCTTTTACATTTTATAATTAAATTTTGTGCAATAACTAAGCGAAATAACACTGTTTTATTTTGTGCAAAAAATATTAATCTTTCCAATTAAGTATGGAGGAAACATAATAAATAGCTTTTAATAGCAATACTTTTCAAAAGAATCTTATCTGAAAGCCAGTTAAAATAGGCTTAAAGATCTCGACTACCGAATTTTCAATAGCAATGCAAACATTTTTATGGCTGTTTATTTAATTAAATACCCTGAATAAATACCTTCAATTAGGCAGCTTTTATGAAGGAAGTTCATTTTGTTATTCATTATCTTATTCAAGGAAAAAAAACTATAGTTTTTTTAAATTAAATTTTGGGTTTGTTTGAAAACTCGCCATTATTTGTTTCTATTCATAAACATTTGTAGAAAAAAAAGAAAAAATAAACATAATGACAAAAAGCATCTGATATTTACTAAGGGAAGATAAAAAAAGATTTTATTTGATAGAGCACATTTCAAAAGAGTATAATTTGAAACATTTTAAAAATGTTTACAAGATATGTAGTTATTTATCCGATATATTAATGAAACTATATTTACTACTGTTGATGTAACATGTGTATAAGAGTATAAAAATAATATTCAATTCAATTATACAATTCTTTAAAATTCCTTTAATCCTATCTTATTATTTTGAAGTCTGAATGAATTTTCTTGATATGTTTTATGTTTTTATGAAATTTAAAATTATAAGAACTATTGAATATTTAAAAAAATATTTCTTATGGTTTAATGAATGCCTTTAAATAAGAAGTAATGAGAGAAAATATAATAATTTAAATGGATGAATTCAAAATATTTAGTAATATTAATATTTGTTTTGTTTGATATATAGTTTTGAAAAAATTATTTGATCATTACTTGTTATCATTAATTAAAGTTTTGTCCTCTATTAAATGTCATAAAAGAAGAGAATAAAAATAAATCATATAAAATTGGAATGAGTAATAAGAAAGAAATTATGATAATAATTCTAGAAATGATGTAGAAAATAAAGATCGTATTGAAGTATTTTTAAAAATTCATTCTCTAGTACACTATTTTTTTAACATTCTATTGAGAACAGTCTGTTTTATTCCATTTCTCTCCGAACAAAGGAATTAAAAAAAAAGAGAGAGAATGCAATTTCTTTGATGATTAAAACAGTAAAGTGAAGAAGAAAACTATAAAAATAGGGCCATGTAACGAACTCATTATACTTTTTAATGAATGTCTATCTGCTCATTTTCTGAAGAGAAAGTTAATTCTTTATCTGGATAGTGTTTCTTAAAAATTACAGGCTTCTTCAATCTAATTAGAAAATAAATTTACTTATTGATAGAATTGTCGTTATACTGAAGAAGGAGCCTTAAAATGAATAAAAACGAAATAGTATCATATAAATAATGATAATTCAGATAAAATAAAAATAAAAAGATTAATACTAAAAATCATTTTATTGCATAAGAAAGTTCAAGTTAGGAAGCATATTTCTTATAATTTAATTATAATCTTATTTATTAAGATCATTCTTTAATTTAATTATTAATTTAATTTATATTTAATTACATTTTTTAAATAAATTTTTTTCTTTATGTTAATAAAAAATAACTATCTAGCCTGGGATAGCAATTTAAAGAAATAAAGTGTCTTATTATTATATGTATTCATATGAAATTACGTTTTATATTATTATATCTATGTATCATTATTTTCAAAATAAAATATTGACTAAAATGTTTAAATGTTATGGTGCAATTTTGAGCATTTTCATTGAGATAAATTTTTATTAAACATTATAAGGTAACTTTTTAAATTATTGAATGAATCATAAAAATAATGTTTCTAAATTTTTTTTCTTAATATTACAACAAAACATAAAAAGTATGTCACATTACAATATCAAGATCAATATTTTTAATCAATTAATTTGTTTATAAATTCATTTTTTTTGTATAATAGAACACATTATTTAACCTCGTTAAGAATAATGTAAAAAAACTTTTTGTTATTGAAATGAGTATATTAAAGATACGAAACTATGTAGTCCAAAATCAAGATTCCTTTTTTGAGGAACAATGAAAAAAATTTCTTTTAAAATAATTATACGCTGTTCAAATGTGAAGAATGAACCGTATGAATTTGATACTATAACAAATTCTTTTTGCTGTTGCTTGCAACTGAAATATATCTCGTAAAATGGTATACATACATAGTATCTAAACGGAATATTGCTAAAATAATCGAGACCCTTATTAATGCTTTTTTCCTATTTAATTGTAACTTATAATAGACTATTTAATATTACATAATAAAATATAAACTATTGGTATCGTATGGAACCAAAATACATATACATTTCTTATGCATAATTCACTAACTACTTTCTTAGTTGACACATTCATTAATTATTGGTTTCATAAAATAAATACAAAGCTATAATCCGTTTCCACTTTTTTCTTGAATTTATATGCATTCGTAGTGATTTGCTCTGGCATATTAGATTAACCAATCAAGCGACATTTACATTACAAAATCGAATTTTGTGAAAATATCGAATACATTTTATTCGATATATTTTTTTGCCACACAATTTTCTTTATACGAAATTATATTTCTTCTACGAAATTCTATTTGTTATTATATTTGCATAATCTGCGTTTAAAGGCGATTGTCTTTAAATACTATATATTCCAGTTCTAAATTTTTGGTTTTTTTTAACAAAATCTTTATAAATAAAAATTTGATGTATATTTTTGTTTTTATTTGGTATAGTAGTTATTTAATATGACATAGTTCCTGAAAAAATATTAAGTAATATGTTTTTTAAAAATATTTTACAATTGTTTTAAAAATTCAAGATGCGAAAAAAATGGAAATTCGTGATATTTATCAGTCGAATTTGCGATTTAAATGCTTGTTAGAAAAGTTTACAGTATGTTGATTAGTAAAAAAAGATTGTGTAATATATTTCTTATTTTCAAATTTTTAAACACACTAGGAGATTTTTCTACTTCATATCTCTTTTCTGTAGAGAAAAAATTAAATTTTATAGTGTATTCACTATTAACTAGCCACTTTCACTAATTATACTAGCCAATTGTTAATCTATTATCGATATATTTAAACTGTAGACTAATTCATTAATATTTAAAATCAAAAGCTATAACATTAATCACTATATATTTGAAATAATACTTTTATCGGCCCTTTTATTGGGGGTGGAGAACTCGGTCATGGATTTTTACATGGTGAATGCACAGTGAAATTTCTTTTGTCGATTTGTTTTGAAACTGGAACAGGTGGATAGGGAGAAATCCTTGATTATTTATGTAAGAATCGTACTCTTTAGTAACTATTTTTATCAAAAAAATCTATCCAGGATTTGGGCCCGGAGAATTTTGTCGCTGGAGTTCTAATAGAGAATACATAGTGTAGTTTTTTTCTTATTTCTCTATAAAAGAGAGAACATGAGAGAATAAGTAGCCATTGATGATGTATTTAAAGGTCATGGGATTTCATATGAAACAAAATTATTGAAAGAGGATCATTTGTTAGGGCTAGTTTACTAGACAATTGGTGTTTCTTATTATATTAAATATAGAAATGTTTTTGTTCCATAGGAGGTTTTTTTTTATGTATTTTATTCAAAATATAAATATTTTATAACATTCTTTAAATAACTTCATTCCAAACTTTGTCACATATAGTAAGTCAAGAAAGTTTCAAGTATAATTGAATAACAGTGTTAAAAAATTGATAGTTAGAAGTACGTACCTACAACACTTTTTATACCTTTCTAAACACTTGAAGAGAAGTATAAACTTGCAACTTCTTTCACCATAGTGTTAAATTATTAACAATTAATACTGTACGAAGTAATGATAGATATATTAGAAAAATTTCTTTTTATGATTAAAAAGTCTGAAATAAATATCCATCATTTAAACAATTTAGAACAAACTCATGTCTGAAATTTCTTTAGTAGTTATAAAAAGAATAAGG
>JAPMOR010006152.1:15480-45293 GCA_026543865.1 Argiope aurantia
ATAATTTGCAAAATCTTTGTAGAAATGTGATATAAATAAAATGCCACGACTAGAAAGATACATTTCAGACAACAAATCTAAAAATAATGATTTGAAATTAAATAGTTTTCCCATCAAAAAAATCTCGTTTTCATCATTAATGATTATAATGAATGAATATTAATCATAAAGTTAGAAACAAACTAAAAATTTTATCACATTCCTAGTATTCTTCAATCTGAGGAAAGGAGTTGCTCAAATGTTTCTTAAATGGTACATGAAATTATACAGTGCAGAGTTCATTTTTATAAGTGATTTAATTATGTTTAAATTATGATTAGATTTAATTAATCTTAGTATCTGAGAACTCTGGCATGTTGTGGCACAAATTGTTTTATGCTTAATTAATTTTAAAAATCACTGCCGAATTCACGATTTCTTTATAAAAATCTGAAATAATTAACTTATTGAAAGCTTAGTTAAGTAAATTTAGCCCGACACTTTTAAAAGACACACACACACACACACACACACACACACACACACATATATATATATATAATTTTCTTTATAATCCTGAGGGATTTCTAATATTATTTTTTTTAATTCTATATATTATTGATAACACATCCTACATTATTATTTTTCAGATTTGGTACAAAACCACCCATTATTTTCTGCCGTCTTTCTGGTATTATACGGATTCTGCTTCAAAAAGCAAGGCGTCTTTTGATGATATTCATCAATCAACCGGATTCTTCGTATCTTTCTAAAATTGGAAGCTTTGTTTAGTCATATCATGCTGCTTGGATGGGAATGAGTAGTAATCCAAATAGCAGAATCTGATGAATAGAATGGATGGGGTAGAACATCTCATTTCAGCCTTTCAAAGTATTTTTCACTACACGAGCTACATACGCCCGAGCGTTGTCATGTTATTAAAATGTTGAAATTAATTTATCTTACTTTTCTCAATCCGCTGTCGTTTGCCCGTCAGTTTCCGGCTCAATGTATCAATTGTGTTCGGTTCCGTTCTCCAGATATACTTTCACATGCAGTTGAAGCAGATCATGAAAGCAGCACTCACCGCCAACGCGGTCTCACCATCCACATAGCATAAGCTTCGAACTATAGACATTGGGCCTTGCCATTGATGTTGATGCGTCAATAGTTAAATCCCATGATTTTATATATTTAGTGTTATCGTATCATATTTATTTTTCATCGCGAGTGAAATGAGGTGCAAAAACCTCTCTCTTTTGAAGCTGAAGAAATTGTTGACATATGAAAAATAACAGTTCAACATCTTCCGGCTTCAATTCTCTTGATGCACAATTCCCGTGGTTTTGAATATATTTAAACATTTGAAAACTATTGAGCAATCACCATTCAAAGATTCAATAAGTTTATCTGAAATTTGGAATGAATTTTGGTTGATAAATGTTCCAATCCTTCATATTCATACGTTTTTGGTTGATCAATCAGAGTGTCAAATATATCAAAATTTTACACATCAAAACCAACATTCGCATGCCTTTTATCTACGGAATTTGTTACCGAAAGTTTCTAACAGCAGTTGTTGATATTCAGCAGTACTTTTCTTTGAACTGAACGTCAAAGTAAAAGGGTGTTTTGTTGGCTCGTGATTCAACATCTTCGGAAATGTGGGAAAATATATCTTGTGGGAAAATATATTGTTTCACTTCACTAAAATGACACATAAGGAAGATGACAGAATTTTGATTTGAATATAGTTAGAGAAGTACCCTTTTCGATATAGAACAAGTTACGCTACCTAATACAAACTTTCCAAAATTAATTTACAATCCTAATAGTAATCGACTTCTTTTGTTGCAGATTACTTGGTGTCGAGCTGCACTATTCTACTTTTTGAAAATCTGTCGAAATTCGTTCATTTAGAAATCCAACAGTCATAACAGGCTTCGTTTACATGCTAAGTTGGCCACAGTTTTAAAATTTATTGTTCAGAACAATATAATAAAGACGGATTTAAATCAGTTAATTTTGCTTTATCGTATATTATATATAGATATATAGGTATAGGTATCGTATTTATTATGTAGGTATTATAGAATATGATATTATTTGATTAGAGCAATGTATGAGTTATTTCTGATATGACTTTTGTGTCAGAAAATGGTTATCTTTCGTCTTATTTTTGATATTTAAAGGAAAAAAAAACTATAATATTATATGTTTAGCAAGTCTGAAAACTTATAATATTATATTGTTTTATTTTTTACAACGAATATATCATAAAAAAATGTTTTTCTCTAAAATTGAAAATTTATAGGACAAACTGTCACTAAAGTCACATATTTACCAAAAACAGTGTGATAAATTCTAAAATATTTATGACTGACGGAATCGGTTACTGATTTCATTTTCTCTCAAAAACTTAGATTTTAAATAAAAAAAATAGAAATAGAAATAATATTTGTTTCCAATTATAAATATGTAAACCTTAGAATGAAAACTGAGAGTAATTTAAAAAAAAATAAAATAAAAATACTGTTACGAAATTTTCCCGTGGGTTCGTTTGGATAGTGGAAGTGATATGGTGTAAAGAACGCTCAATCAGCAGGCAGAAGTAGAATAAAACCAACGACGTTTATTTACACGAAGACACACAGGACAGCACAGAAGACGATTATCTTCAGCCGAGACGTCTAGCATTCAACAGCATACAACCAGAATCTACTGCAGACAGTAGCGCACAGCTCAGTTCAGCACTGGCTTGACTCTGTCGCTCCCGACTACTCCGATCCATTGATTCCATCCACTCTCTCTTCGACTTCGTCGACTCGAACTCCTACTGACTACGACCAGCTTCTGACTTGATTTCCTCCATCTGTAGATGACAACGGTTAACGGAGTACCCGCCCGTGATGGGCTACCTCCGAGCCTTGCAAATTGAAAAACCTTGCGAGAAATGTATTGACCTGAACTGTTGTGGTCCTGACGATGGAAGTTAGAGAACTGACAGAGTCCTCTAGAGAAAAAGTCAGCATGGCAGCTGAGGGAGAGTGGGAGAGATGTCTCGCCCAATGGCAAAGCAGACTTTTCGTGGAGGAGGAGAGGGTGATGCAGGCTGGTTGGGAACCTGGTGTGAGTCAGGTGGTGGATAAACTATTGCTTCGGTGCGGCGAATCAGAAGCTTGCTACAATCAGGTGGGCGGGAAAGTTGTTACTTATTCCAAGAGAGCGTTAAGGAGAATGAGTTTTCTTTCATCTTTGGACTTGGCTTCTTTTAATTTAGCTGCAGCTGTTAATAGACCAGGAAATTCTTTTAATAGGTTTCTTATTTCTCTACAAGCTTCAATTAATTCCTTCATCTCAGTGATGTTAGTTTCGGGACTGTGATCTTCCAAAGCTGGGGTGACATCAGGTATCCGTTGTTGCTATTGGGGTCTCTGTCTTGGAGCGGGTGGATTCTGGGCTATTTCTCGGGCTCTTGTAGGGATATTTTTCCCGTATTTTAGGGTTTCCGCATAACTTCTTCTGACCCTGTAGTTGGGGCTGTTGTTGGGTAGGCAGGGCTTCCTTTCCAAGAGGCCAAGTGTCCGGTTCTATTGCAGTTTATACAGGTGGGCTCCGAGATTTTTTCTTTCTGTTGGCATTCGGCAGTGGTGTGATTTCCGTTGCATTTGATAGAGCGCGGATTGCACCTGCAATTTCTAGCGCTGTGGTGAAATCCTGCACATCGGAAGCACATCGTTGCTTTGGCTGGTCTCCTATAGGTTTCAATTTTGACTCTGATGTAGCACAGTTGATTGGTATTATATATGTTATTGAAATTTCCCATTTTCTTAACTTCTACAAAGAAAATCGGGTAGAAAGTCTTGTTTCTGAAATTTTTGAGCTGTGAGATGCGTCCGATCTTGAAATTTAATGCTTCTAATTCTTGTTTTAGCTCGGCCGTATCTTGATTAAGAGATAACCCTTTGATGACGATTTTCTCAGTGGGATCTTCGGAGATAACATGCTCAATTTTCTTTTTGGTTAGTACATCTAATATTCCCAGTCTTGCTTCGTCCGTGTTGGGGGTGATCTTTATAAATCGATTTGAGTAAATATTTTCAGTGCTTGGGTATTCTCTACTAATTTCCTGCAGTATTAGATTGTATCCATCAGTTAGCTTCATATGTATGGGGGGAATTTCCTTTCTAGTTTGGGGGGTCTCTTCCAGTATTTGAAATTTATTGCTGACTGTTAGGTTTGGGTTTTCAATAGAGTTTTTTCTTTTAGATACATGTCTTTTGTCAACTGGTTGGAAGGGCTGATCTGTTTCCACGTCGATTAAAGTATCTTCGTTTACCTTCTTTTGGCCCGTAGTTTCTGTCTGGGGGGGGGGGCTCTTCAGCATCATGTTTTTTGCAGTTTATGATAGGGCAAGGGCCAGGTCTCCTTCAACATCACAAATTTTTTGCTTTTATTTCCTGGAGTTTATCATAATCATCCAAGTATTGAGTTGTGTGCTCTAGGTTGTTATCTTTCATCTGTTTTAGGGTGTCGTTAAATGCTAAAGCTATAGATTTTAGTTGCTGGACTCTGTTCTGTTGAATTCTGATATGTGCGCGCAGGTTTACATTCCCATCATGCGGTCTGCAGTCTCTCCTGATGCAGGGTTTTGCGCTTTTTCATTTTTCCTCACACATAGCAATTCGATTTCTAAATTCTTCTGCCCACTCCTCTTTATCCCTACCGGTCATTATACCATGTCCGAAGGAACGTCCCTGTTCCACATCCTTTAACGATTTCCTAGATTCCTGCAAGGTTCTGTATGTACTTTTTAGCCGATTACAGTGACTTTGTATTTCTAGGATAAATTCAGTAGGATAGATATTGGGTCCTGCTATAAAACGTCTGTTACTTCTCTTGCTCTGACAACTGCTAGAGTCATCCGAACGTCCGTCTCCTTCCATGGCTCGAGACGGAAAATTGAATGAACGATACTGAGAAAATACTGACTTCATCTTTCGTGACTTTCATCGTGTCTTTACTGATTCGGTGAAGCGGAGAGCGGGCTCTCAACTTCCTACATCTGGCAGCTGCAGCCCCTTTTATAGGTCTCAGGAGGCGGGGCTAGAAGCGTCTCAACCAATCAGGAACGTTCGAGGAGTATTTCGGTTCCTACTGGACGGATCGGGAAAATTCTCGAAGTTTCGGGTATAATCTATTTTGGCGCCAAAGTCGCCAAGCTCCGGGCCACCTGGATTCCGACCAATAACGATGACTTTAAAACATTCTTTCCGATGATGGAACCAACTATGCTGGGGAGCCGAATTGCAGATTTGTAACAATACGTATATGAACCAAAAGTAATCAAATATTATAATCAACTTAAATGATGATTGCATACTGAAAGAGATGTGTGTGAGAGAGAGAAAGTGAGAATAACTAATTTGAAAGAATTGTTGCAAATTCTTATTTTCCAGTGTAGAATCAACACAGTTAGTCCAGATATCATTTTTACCAAATAATTACTTATAAGTTTCTAAATTATGTAAAATTTGGAAAAAGAAATTGTTTCATACAGTGATAATTAGTTTTTTGGGAATAATACCGTATATTTTCAAGGAAAAAAATTATTTCAATTAATTCGGATGAATTATTTCAGACCCAAAATAGAGGGTTACGTTTGTAAGCACTCTCAAACTGTGTTTGTACAAAGCCTAATATGACAGCTTTATATTTCTACTGAATAGAGACTCTTAACTAGAGGTTAGTATTGCAGTATTGTTCTAGAGCAACATTAAAAGCCTTTAAAAGTTCTGTTTGCTATTATGTTAAAAATTATTATTTATGCCTTTAAAAGAATGTTATGTTTGTAAATTTTATGATTTTAAAACATTTCCTTTGTTTGCTTTGCAAACATTGTCACATAGATACTTTAGTGTGGAACTCAATGACACACATAAAAATTAGAGCTAAACCAATTTATTAACTCAACTCAGAACACTGTGACTGACAGATCTTCTGCTTTTATACTAACAGGAAAATTTGCAGAAAACTTTTCTGGAGACAGTAAGAAAAGTGCAGAACACTTATCTGGTAAACTAAAGAAAGGTCCAGAATCTGCTGGAACATGAAATAAAGGAAAGTATAAAATCAAGGAATTAAACATTTACACAAACTGTGAATCGTATTATCTCTAGCGAGATTCGAACTCGTGATCTCTTGATTATGAGACCAGTGCTATGACCATTCGGTCATGGAAAGTCGACTGCCTCTTTTCAGCGTGGCAATATATAGGAAACGTCGCTATAGAATAATAGGCTTATTTATATTACATCAGTACGACGATCAAGTCAAACGCAAATACAGGCAGGGTAATGTTTTCTTTTAAGATCAAATTTTGTTCTCGCATATTACCCCGTACAGTTATTACATTCTTTGGAAATTATTCGTTCGTGTAGACTGAATGAAGAAAAAAAGCTGTTCAGATGAAGCAGAATATTAATTCGATTATCGACTTTAAAATTCGAATATTCATTCCTCCAAGGGAAGTTCTCTGAAGCAGCGAGTGTACGGTCTGGAAGACTTGCCAGACACTGATTGTTTTTTTACACGTTTTCAAAATTTAAAGAAATAATTGATGGAAATCTATTTTCATTTTAGCTGACAAAGAATGCGACAAACTTCCCAACAGAAAAATTCTGCACCCGAAAGTCCTATCTTTTATATAACTAAACTGTTCATCGGTAAAATTCAACTAGTTTTTCAAGTGCTTCAAATGAATGCTCGTAGGACAACTTAACCATAAGATGATAAAGTATTGCTTTTTCACAACTGTATTTGGCAAGACATTGAACTTGAAAATAGTGAACATTGAATTGTGTGCTAGTATTTTGGTAGCACACAATTCAATACAAAAATACAGTATCTGTTTTGTAGAATGCCTTTATTCATTTGACCTATTCCCGTGTAAAGGCTGTATATCAACATATTCAATTCAGATCTGAAAGGGATTAGACATGGAGCTATAAATAAAGTAAAAACAAAATAAGGAGATGAAGAAAGCGTTTTTAGTGAATAACGAACATTTAAAAAAAATAAAAGAAAAAATCGATGGAGTTAATACACAGAAGATAATAAAATCAAAAGTGTAAAAAATAACAAAAAATAATAAATATTCAAAAATATCAGATACATCATTTTTACTTTGAATGCCATAAATGATTATAGATATTGTTTTAATTTATCATATCTATATTCAATAACCATATCCATCATGCTTAATATAAGTAGTACCTATTAATGCTTCCACTTTGCAGTTCAGTAGTTTTTTTTTTTTTTTAAGATGCGGAATGTTGATAATTAAATAAGGTGAAAAATGTATATCTATATGTTTAAAAAAGAAATTGAGATTTTTGTTTCATCTAAAAAACTATACATACAAAATATTGCAAAATAATTCAAATTATTAGATACTTCATAAAAAACAGAAATTTTAGAAACAGTATATGGCAGTGCTTCCAGAATTGTTTAAAAATACGATATTTAGACATTTGTGTTTCTTCTGCTTCCTATAAAATCTGAAGTTGAAATAAATAGCTAAATAGAAATGAAAAAATAGCTATTCACAAATGAAACAAACAGTTAATTAAAAGAAAAATTACATGCTTTTCTACTTTAGATTTTGTATATCATCGCATTTCTCTTTTATATCACACTTTTTTTATATTTAACATCTGTTATTATGATGTGAAATATAATTAATTATGACTTACATCATTAATTAATAAAAGTTTTTAAAGTCATATTTTAGTAATTTATTTTAGTATCCCACGTATTCCCGTTTGAGGATAAGAAAATACTAAACTAAAGAATCCTGTTTTATTTTATTTATGCTATTTTGTTTGAACATGGATGTGGTATATTACTAAAATCTAACTAGTAAAACATTTCTTTAGAAAACACCACGCGTCTCACCTGAATTTATTTAATATTATTTCTTACGTTTTCTAAGAAAAAATGAAATTACTCAAAAGAATTTTATTTTTACTCGAAAGAATGTACACGAGTGTAAAAGATACTTTCTACAGTGACAAAAAGTATGAATGCAGTTGCAGAGTGAATTGAATAATTAAATCATTCCGTCTGGCATTTCAAAATAATTCGACACTTTTACTGTTTCTGTTCCTTTGAGGGAAAAATCTATACGTTCCAAAAAGAAACTCTTTATAAATAACATCTCTAATTAACAATGATTTGGTTAACTATATAAATACTCTAACCACTAGATTTGTTTAATGAAAATATATATTTTTTTGCATTTTATTTAAGCAATGTTTCTTAAATGTTTTTCTTATCTTGTTGAATGAAATGATTATATTGAAACTACTGATTGCTATTTTTTCAATAAGATTTTCAATTATAAACATTTCTGAATTAATTGAAAAAAAGGTTATTTTTATGTACTTAAAAATTCAAAATTTACAATTTTTACAACTTGTGTTTATTATAATTAAGAATACGTTTAGCAATAATAGAATATATATATATATATATATATATATATTTCAGCATAATGTTTTTACACACTTTATATAAACCACTCAAATTTTTGCTTTTCAATTTTTACTGTGAACATTTATTCATACTTAAAAATATTAGGTAAATTATCAATTTAGAAATTAAAATTTAAATAAATTTAAAAATATAATTAAATAATCTTTTTCTTTTAACTATAACTCATTTTAATTGTCATTAATATATCAGTAAATAAAGTAATTTGTTATTTAATTGGTACGTTTTGGAAATAAATCGAAAAGACGCACATAATTCAGAATGAATAATTATATATGCATCCAAATATGAATCAGTCGTGTCAAAATATATCCAAAAGATAAAATAGTAAAACACTCTATCCTTCATACCATTTTATATATAAAAATACGATGTATATATATTTTTTGAAATCCGAAAAAAAAATATTATTCAAAATGAGAAAAAAAATTTATATATCCTTGGTTTCGGCTTTCTATTCAAAGGAGTTTGAAATTGGATAACATAATAGATTTGACTATAATTCCAAAATTCAGACGACTTATAGGAACTTGATACTGGGAAAACATACCCAAACTGCATTTGAGACGTACGGGGATGAGAAAAGAATATATAGAGCTACAAAATTGCAATATTGAAAAGATTTACTAAAAAATGATAAGCAACAAGGTGAATATAATGAAAGCATATCTTTTTTCAAGAAAACTGGGTGAAATGATATCATATCCAGAGTTTTACTCTTCGCAAAATGTTTGCCATTCTTATAAATAACTCCGATATACTCTGGAGATGGAGACATTATTACATACTTTATCAAGTATTGTATTTTAATGTAGGTATGTTTCTTGCTGATAGTATTGAAGGTCAGATTCCACTGGCATGGCGTAATTTAAACAGGCATTATCTTAAATAAACAAATAATGAGGCAATAGTTCTACATAGAATTCCAGCAGAATAAAATACGCTCATATTTTATTCTGATGGAAAAATTTCTTTTAATATACTATACTATCTTCCTTTGACATACCGGAATCAGGAGGTATAGGCAATGAATTTTGAGCATGGTATAATTTATGACATTTATAAGAATTAAAGAGCTTTTAAATGCTGGCGGCAGAGACAATCATATCTAATGGAATAATTGCCTCTTTATCTTCTCACAATTCACCCTTGGTATAGAAAGCTTTAATCTAAAAGGTAAGTATAACATTCTAGACCCTGCATAAAAATTGTAGATGAAAAATTAATATACCTGTTTTTTTTCTTCCAGAAATGGGATATCTTTCTATTATTACTTGATATAGAGGTTTGTCTATTAATTGAGCTAGTGCAAGGGGTTTCTAAAGATTTATACTTAAAATTTCATGGCTATATATTGACAATGTATATTACTTCTCAGACTGTCAAAGTTTTGAAAAATAGAATGATAGATACTTGTAAGTTCAGAGAAGCTCATATATTCGACTTTGAATTAGTAACTCTTCCATCATACATGGATAATTATTTTGTAAATTTGCTTATTAACAAATAACATTATAGAAATCATCCTAATTTATTCATTTGTTTAAAACATTTAGAAATTTATCTCAAATATTTGAATTAGTAGTAATGTGATGAGAATAAATTATAAATTTCTTTCTTCTTTTTAAGATTAAACGTCAAAAATAAAGAAATAACTTTTTAAAAAAAATATTATTTTCTTCTGTCGTTACGAATTAGTAAGTGAATTCATTTTCATTTTGAACATTGCATATTTTTTTATAATTTTTTGATATTTTTTATAAGAATTTTGATTAAAAGTTAATAACTAATCTCATGATGTTTTAATATCAATGATTGAGAAATGATATTAATAAATATTTATTTTTTGAAATGCTTTAAAGGTATTGACAAATGAGTGTAACGAATCTAATGGCTAATTTAAATTCGAATTTGATCGACTAATTGGAAAAATGATAGTTATATAAAATTCTTATTTTGTTATACAACGAAAAAAAAATCCTTTGAAGCCTTTTGAATGTGCTATTACCATAGTAAACAAACAATGTTCTAAGAGTATATATTTTTCAACTTATTGATACACAAATATATAAATAAAGTGAAGAAATGTTCTATTCTTTTTTCTATTATTACTATTCTGAATTAATTTTATGAAAAGTTATATATTTACTCTGCAAAAAAATTTATTATTGAATAAATTGTATACATAATATATAGCTAATTAATCTTTTCTTGATGATGATTATAAAAATTGTCATTGGATTTATATTAAAAAGTTACATAACAATTTTATATATTTAAACTGTGTCACTCTATATTTAAATATTTCCTATCGGCATCCACACACTCTATGGGTTAATAGACCGGAACGAGTACCATAATGTAATCTATACTTATAATAAAGCTCAATATGTGTGTGTGTATGTGTGTGTTGGCGCTCTACAGGTCAGATCATTCAACCTACAGCAACCAAATTTGGCGTGTGTATACCTTGAAGGCCGGGAATGTGCACCTGGGGGTTATTTTTTCCAATTTTTCATTAGAATTTTCATTAATTAAAAGTTTAGCAAAAGTTTGGCGTGTTTCTGTTATAACTTCTGAAAATATTACCGCACAAAAAATGATTTTACATCAAGTTAAAGATCAAAAATTTATCTTTTAAATGATACCAATATTTTAACCTTAAAATTAAGGTTTTATTTTTAATTAATTTTTTATTAAATATTTTAACTATATTTTTCAACAATTTTTTTTGTACAAATTGAAAATAAAATTTAAGCTGCAACAGCACGTTTCGCATTCATGGAGGAAAATTAGCTTTTTTCAAAGTGTTGTCATCACATTGATTAAAGCTCCAACTAAAAATAAATTAAATCTTTTTGGAAATGAAATCTGTAAAAACATAATCTTCACCACGTGTCTGTAGGAAATAAAACAAATATGAAATATTATTTTTTCTAAAAAATAAATTTAAGAAAAATTATTTTATGATCTTTTACACTCTCTATATTATTAATCCAATAAATCAGTTATATTTTAAGGCAAGGTTTGCTTAATATGCACAGGATATCCATTCAAATCATGGCCATACAGCTAATTTGTAAACATTTAGTAATAGATACAGATCTGCTAAAATGGTCTAAATGGAAAATGATAATATTTTATGTAAATTGATTCAATAAATGCTGTAATAAATAACGAATTTTTGATTTGACATAAAGATTCTGCCGTGGAAATCACGTTTAACAAAATGTTCTTGAAACACAAATATTTTAAATAAAAAGAGTTAATTTCTAATAACTAATCAATAACTAAATCATTCACTTAAACTGACTGATTTATGAAAATTTGAATATCACTATTTAATTAAAAAAAGGATAATTTTAGATTTTCGATCGATCGTTTAAAAGAAAATACGATAATCAGCGCGCAGGTTTCTCAAGATTAATTGGCCTAAGATTATGAAAACGTTGAGTTTTTCTAAATTTTTAACATTCAAAGTTTCATAAATCAGTCTTAGTTGATCGTGAAAAATAGAAACATTCATTCATTTATTTAAAATTTGGTGTGTCCAAAATACTTCTCAGAATATGATACCTTAGTGCATTAAATTTATACTTCATAATTTTTGAAATATATTTATAGGTCGAAACAAAATATTATTATTGCTTTCATTTCATTCTTTTTGAAAGTAAAACTAAAAACTGAATTGTATGCTGAATCTGAGAAATTTTTGTTGAATTATTCTTTGAGATGTTACATAAATTATGAAAAATATTTTGTAGTTTACATAAGACTTAAATACCGAGCGATTCTGTTTGCATTACTCATTTTCAATAATAATAATAATAAATAAATAAATAACACTAAAAATGATAAATAAAATAAAACGCTTGGTTTCATTAAAAATATCTTTTACATTAACTGCAATTTCAACATTTCCACTTTAAATTAAAATTGAATTTTTACCGGAAATGACAACAAATTAGGAAAATATATATAGTAAATTGAACGAAACGATCTAAACAATAGTATAAGTTTGGTATGACTATCAAAATTTGAAGATTAAAAATGTTTTGTTTGCGAAGATATTAAGAGACGTTATTTGAAATATTTAATTGAAAATTTTAGTGAGAGGCAATACTGGCGAACCGGCTGGTCGCCAAAAGCGACTATTATAAAATAAAATTAGACGACCCTACACCATTCTGTTCGGTCAAAACAAATATCAGAAGTAGATTTAGAAAAAAAAAAGGAAAAATTCGAATTTATGATAAAAGAAAGCAGAGCAATATTTTATTGATAAACTGTAAACATGCTTAAGATATATTTATTTATTCTAGATTCTCCCCATTACTTTTTTTAGATCTTCTTATTCTTTATTGCAAGATTGAATCAACTTACATAACATTCCGATGAGCTTAAAAAAGTGATATTTTCTAATGATGGTGCTGATACACAATAAAAAGTCTCTGATGCTTACTTTTCTATTCTGGAAATTGAAACAAGAGTAGTTTTTTAAAAAAAGTAATCAGAAAAGGTCTCTGGGGAATTTTAAGGAATGCCAACAGTTCAGTAATATAATACTACTATTGTTTCGATGGAATATTTCTTTTCTAAGATGAGTTTTATATCCCAGGAGTACTCCGGATAGAAGAAACTAAACATTTTCAAGGCAAATGCATAAATAAATGTCACGGAAGAATCGACAATAAATTAACCTTTTTTTTTAGTTAAAGTATAAATCTTTTATGATTTGTTTTATTTTCAGATTAAATTACATAAGAAGTTTTAAATAATAAATATTATGATGATTTTTTTAAATTTTTCAATTAAAAACATTCAAGGGATAGGAATGATATATTTTATTACTGACTTCAGCCTTATTTTATGTACAAGAAGCTTTAAATACTTATACCCTATTGCAAAATTATAAGTCTTCCACTTCTGTTTTAGTTTTTTTTTTTCCTTCAAAAAATATCTTATCGCTTTAATAAATTATAATCAGTTCAATTGTTTCGTAATTTTTTAATTAAATAGTAGAAAGTTAATAATTAATATAAATGGATAATTAAAAAAACAGCATTTGTCCAATATTAATTCATTGTTTCTGATAAGTTGCTGAACATTTATTCCTTTAAAATATTGCAATTTATTTTTAAAAATTCCATTATTAACAATTTTACGAATACATCTGTTTAAATTGAATTAGAATGTATAGAATAAGCAAATAAAACGAAGCAAAAGAAGTTGGGTTTATACCGATGAGCCTGTAAATATTCATTTATATAAATTAATATACGTTCTATTGATAAACAGTTTTTGAAATTTCACATTAAGTTTCATCATAGCTAATCCTATGAGATTAAGCACATTGGCGAATAAAAATAACTTTTTAAAATGATATTCATTCTCACTGAAATATTTAAACAAATGACTTATTCGTGGTGTTTTACTTTATTTAATATCAGTTTTTAATTTAAATTTCAATGTTTGGTTGAAAGAACAAGCTGAAGAATTCGTATTTATATGTATGTAATAATAATATTATAAAATTATGGGAAGAAAATTGAAATAAAGACGTAAAAAAATGTTTCAAAATTAATTTTTGTCCTTTAAATTTCTGACAATAATGCTTTTTTGATTTTAAAATTTCAGATTCATTTTTTTACTATTTTTGGTAGAGGAAAATTTGAAATACAAAAAAAAAAAAAAAAAAAAAAAAAAATGTTAATTTACGAAATGTGAAGAAAGATACTGATGTTATTCACCATGGCTCACTAATACTGATGTTATTCACCATGGCTCACTAATACTGATGTTATTCACCATGGCTCACTAATGAAAACATAGTTTTTTTAGTCCTACAAAAACTATTAGAGTGCAATTTGTGGAGAATAATTGCTGTCCTGATATTAATATCCATATTCATTCATTCCTTTAAAACAAACCGAATTTCTTATAATTGAACTTAAACTAGTAGATATATTTGTTCTGCGATAGAATCATAATGTCCTAACGAATATTATAAAAAAACTCCATTAGGCATTAAGCCTTTTTATGATAATTTGGTTTCTAGAATTTTCTTATAAAAGCGTATTAAATGATTAATTTCTTGTTGCGAAAAATGAAAATAATTTTTTAAAAATTGAAAAGCGATGCTCAGGAAGAACTAAAGATTATAATGTTGTTTTTTTTTCGAATCTTGGGTTTATAAATCCAGGATTGACATTTCAAAATAAGAAGAGATGCCTAGGAAAAAAACTGAAACTACTAGGAAGAAATTGAAGGCATTCATAAGGTATTCATAAAAATACAACATATATACAACAGAACAGTTAAACGGGAAAATCTGAAATTAGCACGTATTTTAGTATTAATATATTGTTACGAAATTTTCTTTACCGGGGTTCGTTTGGATAGTGGGAGTGATATGGTGTGTAGAACGCTCAATAATCAGACGGCAATGGAAAAAGAAATAACGACGTTTATTTACACGAAGACACACAGGACAGCACAAAGCGACAACTATATACAGCACAGAAGACGATTATCTTCACCCGAGACGTGTAGCACACAACAGCACACACAGCAGCATACAACCAGAATCTACTGCAGACAGTAGCACACAGCTCAGTTCAGCACTAGCTTGACTCAGTCGCTTCCGACTCCTCCATCTTCTACTTCTCCGACTCTGGCTCGGAATACTGACTTGACTCCGTCGATTCCGCTTACTCTTCTTCGACCACTCCGCCCACCCTGACCACTGGCTTTTCCGCTCCGTCTTCGGACTACTCCGTCGTCTCTCCGACTACTGGCTTCGTCGTCTCCTTGGCAGCGGCGATCGCTTCCTTTTATAGGTCCCAGGAGACGGGGCTAGAAGCTTCTCGACCAATCAGGAACGTTCAAGGCGTATCTCGGTTCCTACTGGACGGATCGGGAAAATTCTCGAAGTTTCGGGTATTATCTATTTTGGCGCCAAAGTCGCCAAATGGTCGCCAAGCTCTGGGACCTCCGACGCGCTAGTCCCATTCAGATGACTGTAAAACTTTCTTTCTATTGATGGAACAAACTATGCTGGGAAGCCGAATTGCAGGTTTGTAACAATATGTTTAAAAAATATGTTCTTGGATGAAGAGGTAAAGAAAACTTATGAGGATTTGAAAAAACTTATGAGGATTTGTCCCTTTTTAAATTTAAACTAATATAAAAAAAATACATAACAATCAACGCATTAGACATTTTGTTTTCTAAAAGACATTCCTTAATGATGGTTTTCTTTTGAATTATGATAAGATAATTGAAAATTCAATGAAATATCTTAAAAGAGATGTGAGTAAGACATGAAAGTAACAGCAATCTGATTCCTGAAAAACAGTTATATTTTCTTTTTGCAGATGTAAACAAAAGCAGAAAGTGAATGATTGAAAAGGAGAAGAAAGACAAACAAAAACACTGAAGAAAATGGATTTGTTTCAGTATATTGAGGAAAAAATATTTGAGGAGTATCTTTTTATCTGTTGAACATAGATATTCCAGTTTCTCTCCTATTTTATGAGCTTTTCGAATAAAGTTCTATTCCTTCCACTCGTTGAATCTTTATCGTAATATTTTTTTATTAGTTATGAATGTAATGGCGCCTTTTTCTACTTACTTACTTATTAAATTATATATAAAATGTTCTTGAGAATATTAAGATAGTTTTCCTGTAGACATTTAAATTGGAATTCAAATATGATTTTTTTGTATATACTATTTTATCTAAACTTATATTTGAAAACTCTTGTACTTTATTTTTAACCATATATAATATCAAATCTTTTGGGTCGCCGAAGACAAATTCGAAAAGTATTATTACTAGCCAATGTTATGTGTACAAAATTTTTTCAATTATTTTTAGCGAAAAGAGTGGCACTAAGACATTGGCAAGTAAATGAATACATAGATGTTTGTCAAATACTGTCAATATGCCTGTTTCGCTTTAAGGATGTAACTAACACTAAGATATATTTTATCAGGTATTGTATATTTCATAGCGAATTTTGAAACTCCATGCCATTTCTCTAAGCATATTACGAATAAGATGTTTTGATATGTATTTTTCTCAAGTCTAAATAAATGCTCATTCAAATCTTCATTATATAATGCAAACAATAATACAATTTGTATTTAATCTCTGCTAATTTTCTTATAAACAAATCATTGTTCATAATTCCTCAACAAAGAATTTTTAAGAGCTGATTTTGATAGACATTGAAGCTGCAACATTTTAAAGTCTTACTTGGGTTTTATTATATATATGAAATTTCTTAACAGAAACAGCACCCACAACATCACGATGCCTTTCAAAGCTCAACTGTCTATCTATGTGTGGTAATTAAGCTTCGAACTTTTATTCCGCATGAAATGGTGAATATAGCAAGCCAAATATTTCTTTACCGTTAAACAATAGAAAATGTTAAGCGATTAAATATTTGATGGAACAATGAAAACTATTTGAATTTTATTGAGAAAATCAAAAAGGATTATTAAAAATTATGCAAAAAAATCTCAGGAAATATTTGTTTGATAGTTAATATTATCAAAAGTTATCTTTTCTTTAAAAAATAATAAATGTATTTTCAAAAAAGATATATTCAATGGTACAGATTTCCACTCTCGAAGTGTCTCATTAAATTTGGTAACTGTAGGTAAATTGATATATAGTGTCTGTAGAACACCAGCAGACAGAAGAATATTTTCTTCTATTATTATTAGAAATAGAAATATGATATTGCTATTCTCAAAGAACTCAAGTTTACAATTTTCATTTCGCAAATATGATATGAATGACCTGCCAATGTTGATTCCTCCAAATATCATAAAAGATGATGATGTCTTATATTAAAAAAGTATGTGGATTTATCTTTATCACAATAACGTCATCGGAAACGTATAAGTTAAGTATAAACAAAATACGAATTATAGAATAATTCATGAAATTCTTTTATGCGCTCGTCCATATTTGACAAATAAATTACTTACAGAAAATATTTATATGAGAGGGTAAAAGATTTCTCTCGAAGATGAAAGCCAAATAAAGAAAGAGAATGCTGATCATTCAGAAATGGAAAAATAAGCCATTTCTGACTGAGTAGATTTAGTTCTTCAAAAACATCAGTAAATCTTAACTTCCCTCATAGATTACTCACTTTCTTTGGAGTAATCCTTCCAAATGCTCATTTGTTGATTCCGTTATCGGTTTCTTATCTCAACACATTCTATGATTTTTCCTATCGAAGGAGAAGTTATCTTTGTTTTCTTAGATTGAGTTCGTATCGATTTTGAGAGCAAATCATTATATTGTCTGACTAAAATCAATACGTTTCTTTCATTTTGGATTTGTTGGAGGTGAGTTGTAACGAATAATGATTTCTCTTCACTGCTAATAAAATATTTCTAAACATAGATTTATGATCTTAATAATTTGAAGCCATAAATTAATCTCAACATCAATGTAGTAATTTAGAGAAACTTTTTAAAAAGAGTCAAAGAGCTTATTCAATTATGTTCATATGTTAATATTCTGCACGCGGCTGATTTAAAAATTTTCATTTTAATATTTAATGGTTACTAGTGAATCATAATTTAAAAAAAAACACATTAAGGGATATAAAAATTGTTCCTTAAATAGGAAAAGAAAAATTTTATTTGGAAAGATAAAACCTCACAAATCAATTAAAAGATATTGAGAAATACAAAGGAAAAAAAGTATTTAAATCCTAAACTTTGTTCTTAACACTCTCAAAAACACGATGAATTTTATATAGTTTCCTATTTAAAAAAGTGCTCTAAATAAATTCAATTTAATTTGAGAGCTACTATTATTCCAAGACAAAAACAGTCTTATTTAAGATGCTAAGAAATCAATTAAAGTGTTAGCTTTTTTTGAAATACAAAAAAAAAAGGTATTTGTTTTGCATTACAATACTTGAAAAAAGATACTTAATAGAATTGTTCAGTACAAAGTAACTTAGACATTGATAAAGAATACTGAAATATCTTTTCATTTTACTTGACTATACTCGAATATATTGTTTCACCAAATGGATGCTACGATCGTAGCAGAGATAAAATAAACAAAAAAAGTCAATGAAATAGAAAGACTACAGAAAAAAATTATTGAGAATTTCTGAATTTTGTAAAACAGAAGACAAATACTATTTATACATGTCTTATATTTAATACAACTACTTTAGAATTAATAATTTTTTTTCATAGCCAGATATGATTGAAAATTAAAAAGGTTACTTCTAAGAGCAGGAAAATTTATTTAAGGAAAATAATAATTAATCTTTGCTGAATTAAATCGTGCTTTTCTGCTGGCATGACATCAAATCTCATTGTGAAAGTTTTACACAATATTTGAATCTTATGTTTGGCAAAGATTTATATTATATTCTCATCAATATTTGGTAAAATAATACTTGTTGATGACAGATTCCATGTTTCCTGTATCCAGCTCTAGATCTGGATACATCATGTTTGCTTTGCAGCCATGATTAGTAGACGTTCAAGCGGTGTGTCAGCGATCAGTAACTCGCGACGAAAATCAGAGCAAATTTATTTTAATGATCAAGCGGAAATCCAGTGAGTTTCTTGTGAAATGAGTAGTTTATGAACAAAATAATTTTTATTGTCTTGAAGAAATATTCGTAACCATGATATGGAATTGCTTATTGAAATTGTATAAAAATAAGGAGTGCCTCGACGTGAATAAATGGATGACTAATAAAGAAAACTGTTTTCTGATTTTTCTTGCGTAGAGTATAATATTTTTTTTTCAAACAGGACTCCAGGATATGTGCTCACGAACATTGCAGTAATACTTCGGTAGGGAAAAGTGCCTTATATTCGACCGTAATTTTGTCACTAACAACTGCTAGCAGCGAAAGGTTGAGCATCAGCTGGTGCCAATATTTCATTTTGGTGATAATTAGACAATGCTAACATGAAATTTCCTATGCAACTATCATATGCCTCCTACAGGGCTAATCATTAATTTTTATGGTATATATTTGAAATATACTATTTTTCCAGGCATTATTTTATTTTGAAATTTCGAAATGCATATCCCAGTTCAGTAGAAATCTGCAACATTCTAACTGAAATAAAAAAAATGATTTCAATTTTCTAAATTATGCTTTATTAAATTGTATATAGGGAATATAATATATTTAGTTTATAACAAAATTTAATGTACAGGGTGTGTTTTTTTTAAGAAAGAAACCTCTGTAGCTCGAAGAAACTAAGAAACCTCTGTAGAAGTTTACTAAGAAACCTCTAAGCTCGAACTAAGAAACCTCTGTAGCTCGAACTATCAGCCACAAAGCCACCAAATTTTTTACGGGGGCTATTGACGACATGGGTAAAAGGCATCAGCGAAAAAAAATTACTTGAAAAAAGGCCAATAGTCGGAATGTGGTGCTTTTGATCTAAATTAATTTTAAGTTTAACTGCACGATAAAATTTTAAAAAGCTACATAAACAAACAAAAAAAATGAATAACAAATAATTAATTCTTCCACAAATGTGCTTTATTCTAAAAAATAACTTCTGTAAACGGTTACAAATTAAAAAAAAGAAGGAGATTCTTTTCAACTTCCTTTTTATTCTTTTGTTTTTATTCAGTAGAATCGCTTTCCCAGGGAAGACAGCGGCTATTTTCTTGGACAGCATTGCATTCTTTCATTGCATAACCGTACTCTCTACAGCGGAATGTAACATTTCAAAAGGCATCTTCATAACAGTCCGTGTTATGTTTTCCTTTAAAACTGTAAGTTTAAGACTCCACCAAGATAAACGTTCGGTTTTAAATAACCCCCCAGAAAAAAGTCACGTGGGGTTAGATCTGAAGAGCGAGATGACCATGCAACAAGAAAACAGCGATTAATGAATATTTCTTTTGTAAAGTGATGACGCAGCAGTTGCTGTACGGATGTACCAATATGTGGTGGTGCTCCTTGCTGTATAAAGACAATTTTACTTAAGCATTACCTATGCTACATCACTAGAATAACAAAACTACTCAGCATATCATGATATATTTGAGCGTTTACGGAACAGGCCTGCGTCTCTGCTTGGGTAATAGTCTCAAAAGAGTTTGGTCCAATAATAAAATCTGCTATAAAACCACACCAAACAGTTACTTTTCGAGAAAGGAGTGAGATTTCTTGAAATGCATGGGATTGTTCAGAGGCCGAAATTCTAGAATTCTGAGTGTTAACAGTTCCCATTCAAATAAAAATGGGCCTTATCACTTCAGAGAATTGTCCAAGGCTAAGATTCGTCGACCTCCATCTTGGCAAAAATATCAAAGCAAAGGTTAATCAAAGATTATAATCTGTAGGTTTTAATTCATGCCAAAAGCTAATTTTATATGGATAAAATTGAATAATTTTTCTTAAAAATTTCCATACTTTTGAAACCCTAACATCCCGTTGTTGGGCAACTCCACGTGTGCTGCTATTACCAGCAGTGCTCGTCTGATATCTTTCAACGATTGCAGTCGCAACATCTGTGATCGTATACTCCGGTACCGGTTTCCATCCTCTACCAAACCAAGTTGCGTGAGAACCTATATTTTTTTTTTCAATTTTTTTAATTATTGCTTTTACTGCATTAATTCATAGAGGTCCTTTACGTAAATTTCTTACACTTCTAAATTCGCGAAGAGCGGCTGCTGCATTGGATTGACTAAGATAAGAGAGCATCACAAGTAATGCACGCTATGCTAAAGTGTGACATATTTTACAAATCAACTGATACTTGAAATAATTTTCAATGCCCCGCTTCTTTTTTATAACTCAAAATACTGGTGTCGACTACTTAATCGGGATTTTTCCCCATGTTTTATGCAAAATAAAAAAGAAGATAGCTGTTTTAAAATGTAAAGAGTCACATTTTCCCCTATCGGCAACTTTCGAAACTAATTTTTTTTTCGCGGATTCCTCTTTTTCATGTCGTCAATAGTCCCCGGACAAAATTTGGTGGCTTTGCGGCTGATATTTCAAGCTACAGAGGTCTCTGAGTACCGTCAGTTTAAAAAAAATCCCCCTGTATATTTCAAAATTGCATAAATTTGAAATTTAATTTAAATTCTAACAAGGATAATTAAATATGCTGTATTATGCAACGCAAGAAGTAAGCATTCTTTATTTCATGGAAAAAGAAGTGCTCTTTGATCAAATATATTCTTATGGAACCAAAACTTCAAAACAAATAATGCTTAAAAAATAAGGAATGGCGTTTCAAAATGTTGAATAACTAAAAAATATATTATTCAATTGGATGTTTTTTTTGTTAAAAAATTGCAAAAATATATTATATTCGTGTATATTAAATTCACTAATATAACAAAAAAATAATCTTAAAGATTTAACTAAATTTTAATCTTTAGTTTTAAAGTTTAAGATTTCACTTCAAATTTAGGGAATCTTATGAACTTTGTACAAATAAGAAATTATTAATAGTAAAATAATGCTGCTGCAGACAAAACATAAGATTTCATGAAGTCAGTGAATACCTACTGACTAGCATGAAAATATCGATAATTTTTTTTTATTCACACTTTACCTCTGATCAATAATTTAGAGTTAATAGTCTGAAATAAACGTTAATATATGACACTTCAATAATAATTGTGTTATGTTTCAGATTGATAAAATAAATTATCATTATATTTTGTGAAATATTGCTTAAAATTAAATAATTTGGCTTTTATTTTTCAAATATATATATAAATTATTATTTTTTTGTATATATTTTTTAATAGTTATATTAAAGAATTATACATTGAATTTTAAACGCGTATTCTCATAATATAATTACTTACAATTTTAATTGTTATTAATTTGCATAATATTTTTAAAATGCATAAAATATCCATTTGGATTTCAGCATTTATACTATTTTATTTTTTTGCAGTTTTCTGTTTCCTTACTGTGTACTTTCCGTATTTGTTTTGAATTTGTTTATTTTGTGTAGATTAACATTTGAATTTAAAGTTAATTCTTGTTTCATAGTTATAAGAGTTTAGAATTTTAATAATTTAATTAATATTGAAAAAAATAATTTAAGTCGATGTTGAGCTTAAAAGAACTTTCAAAGCATTTTTCAGAACTTTCTCCTTTTTCGGTAAAATTCCTTATATTCATCGTCAGCTAGTATTGTTGCTTTTTACATTAAATTTTTATTATTTATAAGCATTCTGAATTAACTTGAAATGTTAATTCAAATTAAATTGTGAAAATATTTGGTAATTGTATTATCCTTAACTAAGTATATGTGTAGAAAATTTAATATCCATATCACAGGAAAATATGAGCGAAAAAATCGATTAAAAATTTTATCATTAAAAATTTAAAAAATTTAATTGTCAATTGATCATTAATAAAATTAATTTTACTTTTCATGTAATAAATGTCATCTGGTTGCGAGGTTTTAGAAAACTTTATATCTCAATACTAAAAAGTAGAAAATTATTGAAATAAAAATGCCAGTTTTACGAGATGAAAAGTTCTATATAATAAAATTTTGAAGTTTAGAAGCTTGACTTCTGAATCATTTCGAAGATTCAGTTCTTAAATTCTAATTCATGCGTTGCACAGAATCATTTACCAAAAGGTGCTATAAATATTTCGAATCTAATGCTATTAGCAATGCTGCTTGTAAAACATTTTATTACATGTGTGATAAAGATAACTTATATTCGATATCTGTTTAAATAAGAATGCTTTAGATACAAAATATTGCTATTTTCGTAGTAGTTTTATGTCATTCGGAAGGCTTACTATAATACTACTTTGAATGGCACATTGGATGGTTTATTCCAAGATGCTATATATATATATATATATATGGAAAAAAAATATAGACATTCTTAATTGATATTGAAAGGACGAAAACACAATTATTCTCAAACTTGGCGATTTTAACTAAAAGAAGGGAAGATCTTCAAATGTGTAGAATTAGGGTGATAACTGTATTTGGAGCCGAGATCTATAGGTCATTCTAGAAGTTTCCATTCCCTATTCGGAGCCTGTAGCTGGCGAAATGCTCAGACGAGATTTAATTCTTTCTTTGTAGTTTGAAGACATTGTGAGAGTTCAGAGTGCTATTACTATATTGCAGCTGTTCTATAAATAATATTTGTTGCCTGTTTGTTTTTAAATTCTACAAGTGACGCCTTCGTATACGCTTTGGATGTCTCTTTCTCTAATTATGTCGTGTTTTCTTGCGAAATAAATCGTTCTTATCCGTTATTGAGTTTATTGGATTTCCTGAACCATACAGTCATCAGAAACCGTACATTCACTCATTCATATACTCATTCAGATCATCCACCATCACTCACGTTGTATAGTCAGTGATCATATGGTGTATACTTAGAGACCATACATTATACGCTCGTTGAAATGGATTTTCATAACTTTATAAAAATTGAGAAATTATACATTAATGCCATAGAAAAAATAATAATAATTAATGATGGCCTTGTAGTAAATATCTCTTAAAGATTCACGAATGTTTTGGTAAATGCTGAGCCTTTCTGTTATGTAACCTTCTTCTGCTACATTTTAACTGTAGGAACAATTTAATATATTATATAAAGATTTATGTTGTTTCTGTATGAAAAATAGCTTTTTTTACTGTCCGGTGAACGAGATTCCTTCAAATCATACATTTCTTGATGTCAATGACATTCCTTACTTACTTTAAACCATTTATTATGGAGCTATTATTACAAGTTGAAAGCATTTTTTTCCCACCAAATATTATTTTTTGACAATAATAAATCGACTTTTTGGAGTTCTAGATCTGTTGTTAAAAAGATAAATTAGTTTCCTTCCTTCTAGTATCAGTTTATTAGAAACTAAGGCAACTTGTTAAAAAATAAATGATTTTATTTTTACTTTCTTTATTTATTTTTCTAATTTAGAATTTTATCTTGAAAGAAGCTTGGTCAATCTTTAGACTAGTATCATCTATTTTTATGAATAAATAATAGCATCATTTACATCTCAAAGTAAAATATTGAGCCTTTTTATTCGATTATTCCAAAATTAAATTTTCTACTGTCCTTCTGCTTTCGATGATATTGAAGAAATGAAGATGTTTATGCATAATATTTCGTGGTATTGCGAAATATTTTATTTATTATAATATTTCGAAATGCCTAAGCATTTTCTAGTTTATATTTTTATATAGCCAGTTTTGCTGGTTTTAACGTACTAACAGTAAATATGTGATAAAGCAAGTACTACTTGGAAAAATTTGAGGAGTCAGAAAAATTCATTAGACAAAAATAGTTCATGAGGGATAGTTCATGAGAGATGTTCATGAGGGAGATAGTTCATGAGGGATGAAACGGATATTCCCTTAATGGACAGTATCCACCGGGCAAGAATGATATAACGATATTAATCTCAGTGAAACACGACTTCCAGTTAAAAGTTAGAAGTTAAAAATTCTTGGGAAACGCAGTTGGAACTAAATTAAATTTACAAATATTATATCGAGGTTTACAAAATTCAACAAAAACTAGCCTAAATCGTATGTTAGTAAAGTGTAATAATACAAGCTTCTAAAAACTAAATTAAGGCAAAATATAAACAATAAAAATAGGTGTAAAATCTAATGAGCTAGTGAGATCATAAAATGTATGAACAAGGCTAATGGAGCAAATACTGCAGTTATAGTGTACAATATATCATTAAAGCCATCGTGTGAAAGCTTTGAAGAGCAAATGTAGTTAACTGGAAACACAAATGTATCTTAAAAAGATGTTTCCATATAAGAATGAGAAACAATGTGAAGATGTGAAGTGGAAGACTGTGATTAACAAGTTAGAAAATCTCTGGAGTTTCATAAAATCTTTAATGCATGAAGTTAGAGCAATTTGAGAACTTTTTTAGAAAAAGTGGAGAGTGACATATTGCTAAAGAAGTACGAACGTAAGTACTACATCATAGTCATAACTCAAACAGATAAGGAACAAATCTGCGACTTTCTATTTAATCTAAATGGTTAAGCAGCACTTCTGCATTTCAAGTTGCCATATACTTCTAACACTGATTTGCTCTAGAAGCCTTTAAAGTTGCGTACCATATAAATACTAATTGATTTAGTATTAATAAAATATAAATATTTTAAATCTTTTGAATATCTGTATTGATATGAAATATGCTTGTTGTTGTTACTTATTGCACTTTACAAGCCCGTTGACAGATCTGTCAGCGATTTAAGCTGAGTGGGCGTCTCTTGTTTTTTAGTAGCGCCAGCTAGGGACAAGAGAACGATTTAGCTAATTCATGCGTCACATTCGCTTGCACAACCCCTTTTTACAGAGGGGCACATTCACGCACCTCACAGATAGAACAAAGAAGAAGAACAACCTTTGACTCGAACCCGGGAGGGGACTCGATACCCGAACTGGGACTCGAACCCGGGAGGCCCAGATCACGGGGAAGACACGCTGTCCCCATGCTAGGACGCTGGGTGAGATATACTTACATTTTGTTAATTGGAGATTCATTAAATATAATCTCATTTGCAAACTTTGGTATTTTAAAAAAGGAAATATGTGCCTATGAAAAAAGCTGCGAGATCATTGTAGAATAATTTTACAGATGTCTTATTTTTAATTTTAAAATGAGTTATTTTATTTTATGATAATCATAAAGAAAGGTACTTGCACAATTCTTGTAAAAGGTATATTTTTAATACACGCAACAATTATAAAAAAAAATAAAAAAAATTTTTTAAAAACATGTGAGAAAAATCATTTTTATATAAAACAAGAAAGGTTTGGAAAATTGAAAATGTATATTGTTATCATTGTTGAAAACGTATATTGTTATCATTGTTGTTCCATTTTCCTAATATTTTATATTTTTTTTCCCTTTCTGCAAAAAACAAATGAGAAACAAAGAAAACAAAAAAGAAACAACAAACAAAGAAAAGAAAAAAAAATAAATTTTTTTCAAAGGAAAAGAAACGAAGTGTTAAATTAATTATTTTAAAAAACGAAATTATCTTAAAATAACAATTAATTATATGCTATTATTCGTCTCAGACATAGCAATTTCATGGTAACAATAAGCTAGTCGTGTCAGGAAAATGTCCACTAAAAGTAGTTTTTCAACTATTTTCCTTTCACAAGAATACTTCGTTAACTCACGACATCTTGAATAAAAAAACATACTCTTGCTTGTATTAGAAGATTACTTGGATTTAAAATTTATGACACTACAATTAGTCATTAGTTAGTTAAAACACTAGTATAATATATCATAGTACTAGGCTTGCTCATAGGATTATGTTCGTCATTTTGAATTATATCTTTTGCTTTTGTGAATATCTGTTATTTGTGATGCCATAAGTTTGTTCCCATAAAATTTTGTTATATTTATGTTCTTTAATTTTACGCACTTATGAATATCTTCATCTATATCTGTTAAATAAATTTTGATATTATATATATTTATACTTCTGTAATCAATCTTATCAGAATACTACTATACAATGAAAATGATATATGATATGTTGTATAAATTTAATTTCACTATCGTTTGAAGAATTTGTGTACCAGTATAAGAACCAAGTCTTTTTAGAATCATTGATTTAACTTAGGAATTATAAAAACTGTTCTGGATAAACTGAATAAAAATACAGCTAGTCAAAATTAATTTGTAAAGGAAAAATTATTTTAATTTTGAAAGGGTCTTATCTCCACTCTGAAGTAATAAATTAAAAATAAAAACACAGAATACTATGAAATATATACATAAGTTTCAGAGAGCATGCCTCAGCTGAAGATTCTTATATAAAGAAAATGCATGCTGAATGCCTATTTCAAGGAACAGGTTTTAGCTTAAAAATAAATTTCTATCATTCTAATCATAGATATAAAGAAAACAGTGCATAATAATTTTATAATTTATTGGAATACGTTTTTTTTTTCTTTTAAAGAAATGCATTTTTATCATATATGTAAGAAGTAGTTACTACAAAATATTCTTTCACAAAATCCCTCTCTTTTTCATGTACCTGATAATATCAATAATTTCACGATTCGATCAACATTTGATGCATTTCAAGCTTCACAGATCGTTTATTTTGCATATAACCTAAAGTCAAAGTAAATGTTAAATCTCTTGTAATATTTCATTTTAGAGAACACGTAACATGCACAATTAATTCAATATATCACTTTCGTTTTCCAGCTATATTATCCTAAGAATATGTTTGCAACTATAAAGATACTTGGTCATTATAGACAACGAAAACACATTTTTATAAAATCATTTTTTTTTCTTATGTTTTGGTCATAAATAATTGAAGTAAAATCTCGTTTTTCTTTTTTAAAAGTAAATGCTCATATAACATTCCTGAATTATGAATATAATTTGTAATAACTATGTTTCGTTTGCGTTATTTGGTTGAAAAAAATCTTTATTATTTTCTCTCAGAATAAAATTAAGATGGTACTATTGCAGTTCAAACGGAAAGTGATAAGCTATCAGATTAAGAATAGTTCTTATATAAAAGTTTATGTCTTCTACCTGACATTGTAGCAAATCAAAATTCAAATAAGATAAAGGATATATATAATATTAATGAAGTTCCAAAATAAAAGATAAAGTAAATTGGATAAAAAACGTTCACTAAAATCTAAAATTAATAAAAAATAATAGACCAATAGCATTTAAAAAATAGTATGTGCAAATTAAATATATTTTAATATTAATAAATAAGAAAAAATAACATTATAATAAATAGGTATAATGAAAAGAATTTTTTAAATCTAAAACAGAGACTAAATAGAACTAATATGACTCCACCTTTTTCGAAGTCTTTTTAAGATTTCAAAATCTTAAGAAAAAATAAATTTAAATAATTAAGTGTTTTCTAATATTCATCTTTATTACTTTTTTCAAAATTAAGGAGCAGTTTCAAAATCTTAATTGACAAGATTAAAATGTAATCATTAAGTCAAAAAATAATATATATAATTGGACATGAAATAGGAGTCTCAAACTGCATAAAAGCATTTTAAATATACAAGAACATTTTACTTCAAATTCTATTACAAAATGTTTGCAAAATTTCTATGCATTATGTTTAGAAGTCACTGCCAATTAAATGGCTAAATATCTCTTAGAGCAAAATTCTGTATTCGAGATTTTAATTTCACGTTTTTGAAAATAGCGTTTACATTTATTTTTGTAAGAGAATAAGAGCTTTTCTTAACATGTTCTGCACTGAGTTGTGAAGAAAGCTTTCTTTTCCGCCCACTCAGCTTGGAGATAACTGAATTTCTTTACTTGCAAACTAAAACTTCACTTCCGTTCTTAAGAAAATGTTATACAAAATGCTACAATAGGCATTTTAATATGAAAGCACTGCTTAGCACTTTTCGTAAATTCTAGTTTTATTTTTATTGTAATTGGATGTGAAGTGTTCCTTAGTTAGAAAAATAAACGTTTTTTTCAGTGTAATATTTTTTACGCTCTTTTGATTTGAAAACAAGGGAATTCTTGATTCTGATATTTTTCTTCATGGACCCTGTATTTTAAGTGCTATTTTCAGATGCCAATTTTGGGACACCCACGCACAGAGATTTCTAAATTTATCATGGTATTACATTTTGCTTGCTGCTTACGCTACATAAAATATTAAATGCACATAAAGAATTAAAATATCATTTTTATATCTTACGGTAAATGTAATTAATCGGGTGATTATGTATTAATTAATTATTATTAACAGGTGATTTGAATAATCACCGGTAACTAAACATAATAACCAGTTTATTAGTTTTACCGTAACATCTCTCTCTTTCTCTTTCTCTCTCTCTCTCTCTCTATATATATATATATGTGTGTGTGTGTGTGTGTGTGTGTGTGTGTGTGTGTGTTAAAACTCAATGAACTTCAAAAATATCTGTGCAAACTTCGAATTTACGTAGTTTTTAGAATTTGTCGAGAAGGGCTGGATATATTACTTTATTTTCAATAATGAAAAGATATGAGTTGACATTTTACTGATATCCGGTCATCAGGGCATTTAGGGGATAGACCACAAATTGATCACAGAGAAAATGATTTTGGCTCCCTCTTTTTCATAGACAAACTATTAATAATTTGAAATTTTAAACAAAAATCTTATTTCTAGTCTGCAATATATATATACATACATACATACATACATATATATATATATATATATATATATATATATATATATATATATATATATAT
>JAPMOR010006152.1:45303-63603 GCA_026543865.1 Argiope aurantia
TATATATATATATATATATATATATATATATATATATATATATATATTCTTATCCCTTCCCTCGGAGAGTGAGAAAATCCAAAAGTCATCAGTTTTCTAAAGCGCGTATTAGAACTAATTAAAAGGGTGGAATTGTATCAGGAAATAAGAGAATATATCAAAATGAAGTTAACATGGGCTAATTTAAGATAAAATTAAGAAATGAATTAAGATTTAAAAATATCATCATCACACACACACACACACAGAGAGAGAGAGAGAAAACAATGCAAAAAATGTCCAATTAAATTATAAATCAAGGGAAATAATGTAAGAGTGGTGACGTTTATGCAAATAATAATTGCTAAAATAGTAAAACTTTTTGGAATTTATGATATATGTCTGAATTACTAAATCAATAGTACATTCTTAATTCATAAGTTTAAATGGCATTCAATATATTTCTCATCTTTTATAGAATTCAATTCAATTATGTACAGACTCAAAAATATGTTATTCATGTTTAGCCCCTCATCGTTTAATTTTTCTTGGATATCAATTGATTTCAGGTCACTGCAATGTCGACGCTTGTCTCAATCTTAATGGTAAGGAAGTGAAATATCTATAAAAATGTTCTTGTGTATATGGCTCTGAATCATGAAAGAAAAAAAATATTTCGCGTATACGAAGTTAAATTTTTTACTAAAAGTGGTCATTATTCTGCGATTATTTAAATTTTGATAGTATAGCTTATCACATTCTCGGAAAACTTTATATGATTTCGCTTGAAAATTCCATATTTTGTACAGAGCTGATTTGCTTGAAAAACTATGGAATTAAAAAAATATTTACCGTTTCTAACATATTTAACATTTATATGAAAATTTCTATAAATATTTCACACGACGAATAAAAATATTATTGAACATTTCAAATCGATATTTGCTCTCTCTAAAGTAGGGGGAGAAGGTAATAATGTACTTTCTGACCGAACCCTAAAATGATCATATTTCAATGTAATGGAAAAATATATTTAAATTATCTAAACGTAAATTCAAGAATATCTTTTACTTATTGGAAATTCAATGACAATTAGATTAGCCTTTCTGAAGAAATTCAAAAATAAATTAATTAATAAAATAAAAATAAAAAATACGTGAATTCATAATTCCCAAAAATGACCGTACTTCAATGGAATGGAAAAATTATGTTTGAATTCTTTAAACGTGAATTCAAAAACATCTTTTACTTACAGGAAATTCAATAGCAGTTCGGTTAGCCTTTCTGAAGAAATTTTAAAAAAATGTGAATCACACATTATGATATCACACAGAGTATTTATAAATCATCACTTATCTATTCATAACTATAATAAATAAACATCTATTCATATATAAAAATAAATTCTCCTCTCTTTTAAAGTTAAATAAGAGCAGCTTTGGATTTTGATGTGAGCCATCTTCTATGCAGTTTTCAACATAATTATTCAATAATTTATTCTTCATTTTGTATAGTTTTATACAGTTTCCTCGCTTCCTGACTTGAATAAATGAAATCACAAATTTCCAGATTTTTACCCGGGAAACCTTTGTGTTTTTTATTGAAGTTTGTGATCGTTTATGATTTTTTATGATACATCAAACAACCGTATTCTTTTACTTTGATGAGAACTTTTTTATTTTTCAAGAATGTCCGAGTTCTAACTAATGTATTTTAATTTTTTTTTAAAAGAACTCCTCTGTATATGCAATTTGATTTTTTTATTGGAGGAATTGTTTTTATTTTTTCACATCTCCTTAGCAAATATTTTATTTATTATTGTTAATTAACTCAGCAAAGTGGATTTATTCTTTTAAAAATCTCTAGTGATTCAGGTATTTGAATGAATGTAATTCAATTATTATTTTGAACATAAACAATTTCTTCAGTATAAATTTGGTGAAACATATATAATAAATGACCATTTTTTTTGGTTAAGATTGTATGATTCCTTTTTATAGATTTTATGTTCCACTACATTATTATTAAAATTTACTCAACAAAAAAAAATCTTTGCACTATTGCATTTATATTTATTTTAAAGACAATATTTAAAAACTTTCCCCCCACAGAATTTGCATAAATGAAATAATTCTCAAAATCTATTAGTTGAAGAGAAGAAATATGCTTTCTACTTATAATAAAGTATTAATTAGACCATTAAAGGAATTAAATAAGTCAAACAGTCTAGAATATATATTTTTTAGTTTAGTGCATTGTTAATATGCATAATTCTTGAAATTCAAACATATTTATAAATTGTTATTGAATGATTCTATCAAATTATCATAAATATTGTGATTTGAGAATTATTAAAATATAAGAAAAAATATTTAAATAAAATTTCAATAATTTTGCAATATTTGTAGACAGATTTCCTATCAGAGTATTTATAGACATCAATATAATATTTATTTTGTATGTTTATTCTAGGATATTTTTGTGAAGAAAAGAAGAAAAATAATTTAGACAAGTTAAGTGAAAATAGTCGCATTAAAAGTAATTTTATTTAGTTTCAACTCTAGTTTATAGTTTTATATACAAAATAACATAATTTACTTTTAATTTTTCCTGTTGTCTAGACATAACTCCTTTGGGTGCAACTATTTAAAACAAGTTTAAAATATCTTAGTGCTTTTCGGAGAGAAAGCGTCTACGTGTACGAACCAAAATAAATACAAGGTGTTTATTTAGTCCCGGACCCATTTTGATGTTTAATAACTCATAAAATAATGAAGATATAAACAAACTTATGGCATTTATTGATGGAATAACTCATATATTTTCCTTTTTAGATTTGAATATTTTTACTTTTGTAAATATCGTCTGCGCGTGTGGTTAATTTCAGATAATTTCATTTTCCAGTCTAAATATCTGTACTTTTCTAAATATCGTCTGCTTATTAATTGCATTTTTCTCTCTTTTGTTTTTGGCAACTATTGCAATGTTATATTTACTTTTGATGTGTTTGTTCTATGTAGTACTTTTGTATGTGATGTTTTATTCGAGCGTATATTAAGGAGAACGCATACACCACAAGAGAAAGCACAGCATCCTTTCATGTTTCTCGCATTGCTAATCGCCATAATGTGCGCATATGGGGATCTGAAAACCCCCATGAATACAGTGAGGCACAAAGGGATTCCCCAAAGGTTAATGTGTGGTGCGGACTAATGCACGACCGAGTCATTGGGCCTTTCTTTTTTACAGAAAAGACGGTCTCAACAGTCGTATACTTAGACATGTTGGAAAACTTCGTATTTCCACAAGTAGAAGATCTTCAGCCACATGTCTGATTGGGGTACCATCGTTCGTACTTCTTTGAATCACCATTTTCTAGGAAGATGGATTGGGCGAGGAGGTCCAATTCCTTGGCCACCCAGATCACCTGACATAACGCCGCTGGACTTTTTCCTTTGGGGGTTTGTAAAAGACAAGGTTTTCAGGAGGAGAGTGTTGAACATTGATGACCTAAAAGCCAGAATTACAACCGCAATAGGCTCTGTGGATGCCGACATGCTTGCCGCTACCTGGCGTGAAATTGACTATCGACGATATTCTCCGTGCGACGGGGGCACACGTGGAAGTTCATTGACAAGGGTCATGAAGCTTTTTGAGTCTATTAGTCTATTTAACCATTTATGTTATTAATTTTAATCTATCTTTATTATTTTATGAGTTATAACATTAAAATTAATAACATCAAAATGGGTCCGGGACTAAATAAACCCCCTGTATTTAGATTTTTAATACCCATTATAATAATACTGTGATTGAATTTCATGAAATGTATCTACCATTTCCATTGCAGTCATTTGCATTTTTTGAAAATATTTTGTCTGAATATATTTCACTGTAGTTTTTGTTATTAGAAAATACAAGGAGATATGCTATTACTTTCACAATTAAAAATATACGAATATACATATTAGAAAATGTTATCATGTATTTAAGAAAAAAAATCTGGAAGTATCTTTAATTATAACACTCAAAATTTAATTACAGTAATAACGGATTTTTATGGCAAATATGAAAATTAATATCTAATTTTAAATTTCCTAGTGCTTTCAGCTGAGCGAAATAGAATTAATTATGAAAATATGATTTATATGGTAAGGGAAAACTAATTGCTTGATTGAGTTTAGAATGCTCATTCCTTTCATAGATTCAAAATTGTCATTTAAAACTAAATTTCCTAACTAGGAGTTATACAATCATGAGTAGGTAGAGTAAATTAAGCAATTTCTTTGATTTTTTAAAAAGTAACAAACAAAAACTTATGCATCTCCTATTATTTCTAAAATGGAAATACGTTTTATAATTTTATCATAATTAAAGATTTTAATTTATTCTGGCAATTACTTAAGTTTATTTGAAATTAGTAATGGGTGAAACAAAGTACAAATTCATTTCATTTATGTATATATATTTATAGATAATGTATCTAAAAGTGATTTCTTAAAGAAAAATCTCTTTTTTACATTTCACGAAAGATATTGGGTCCTAAAGTCATTCTCAAATGCCATCAGATAAATCATGGACGTGATATTAGAACACTGTCTGAACTTTCACGACGTAACAATGCGAAAACATTTGAAGCCAGACGAAAGTTTTCAAATATGAGTAAAAAAAAATATTCGACAGCCTTTAATTAAGTAGGAAGATTTCCACTTGTCCTCCGACAGCAGAAGCCCTATATTTCTTTCTTCATTATGGGATATATTTTTTGCTTTATAATTTAAGGAGATAGAGTGAGTAGATTATAAAAAAAAAAGCTCACATACTTGTTATGTTGCTAAAGACTTTTTGAGAAAAATCGTGTCCCCCCCCTCTAAAACAGACTATTTATACATGTTCCTGAAAATTTTAGAAATGTGTAACTAATTTGCTTGCAATATCAATTGTTCTCTTTTTTCTGTGGTCTAAAAAGTTGGTACATTTTTTTCGGATAATTTATCTCATTATGCTGACTGATTTAATTCAAAGTTCTAAAAATACTTGTAATGTTTATATATATAAATTTATGTGGGATTAGTAATACCTTAAAACCTACATGGCAGCTTCTTTATAACTTATCAGGCTATTCCATTAGTCTGATATTTATTTACTAAATACTAGTTCTAATAGAATTATTTTGAGAGCTACTGAATATAAAATTTGAAAAATGTGTCCCTCGATGTATTATTTTAAATTTGATTTCAATCATTTTGCTAATGAACAGAATAAAGAAAAGGGAAATTCCGTGTAAAGATTTCAATTTATATAACTTCTTAAAATGACATCTTATGACTTCATTTATAATCCGTTTTAAGAGATTCATTTATTAATTTTATAATTTGACATCATGATTTGAATAATTAGAAAAATATCTAAAATGCCACTTAAAATATAGTATGCAATCAAACTTATTCGTTTAAATGTTTTTAAACTTTATCATTCTTCTCGTGTTTAATACAAAGTACCATTGAAAAAAAAACATTCATTGAGAAAATCTCAAATAATAGAAAATAATATTATGACAGTGAAATAAAAATACTAGAAGTGTTGTTACATGTAATAGAACCCTGGAAATTTGAGGTTAGATGGCTTTGTAGTTATGATTCAGTTTTTAAGATTGCGCAGTAAAGTATCGTTATACGAGAATTAAGAGAGCAATTTAAGATTTGTTATGGATTCCTCCATGCAGGTTTAGTTTGCAATCTAATTGCTGTTGCTAGTAGAACTCCTATAAATAGGAGTTCCACTTCCACTTCCTTTCCCTATGAATATGACATTTATGGTTATATAAAAAAAAAGCTACAGGCAGAAGATGGACGTGACACTGGAAGACATGGACCATTCGATGTTCATTATTGAATAAAAAATTTGGAACACTGAATCATTTTTTTGTTCAGTAAACTCTGTGAAAGCTGACTTCAGCAAGTTGTTGTTAATATGCCCTCAAATATCTTCATCACCCTAAACCATTTTCCAAGTGTTCAACGTCTTTTGCAGCATTAAGCTTTTAAAAGAATATTTAAACTGCCTTAAAGTTCGGATTTACGAGAAAGAAATTATTCTGAACAAGAATACATGACCACATCTGTCGACCAATTATAGTCAGTAAATCACACATAGTCATTTTTGTAAACCCGTACCTCATCAAAATATTATGATCCATGACTTGCAATTAGATCCGTACATTATCGACTGAAAATATCGTTTTCATTAACATATGCTGACAATGACTGGGTTATTGAATACGGATTTGTTTGTAGGAATTCGCAAGATGTTTTTTTTATCATTTCTGTTTCACTAAAAGACACATTACCACTAAGCACTTTAATCCAAATTTCATCTGCCCCACCAGAGAAATTTGAATTCCCTCCTCTTCCTCTTTCTATTTTGTAATTAATAATTTGTATGTAAAATCTCAACACAGAAATGGTCACTGAGGTCCATCCGCTAAGTAGCAGTCAATAGAGAGAAAACGGATTATTTTAAATGTAGTTCAGTAATAATTTTTTTCAGAAATTTACAGTACTCGTATGGTTTGAAAATAATTCAATTCTTCTAAATTTTATTTTAATAATTTAAAACCCATATCCTATTTCCTATTAATAAATATTTTTAAAAAATTAGCTGCATTTGACATTTTTTATAACTCACATATATCTCAAACTGATTAGGAGATACCTACATCTGGAGAACGAAGATATGAGGTAGCGAAATATGAATAATTTACTTCATAGAATTATTCATATTTCGCTAGAATCATAATTCTACATTTCATTGAATGAACTATACGCAACAAACTATTTTTTCGGATTTGAACTATTTCGTAAGGAATTTCGAATAATTCTAAAAGCTACAGAGAGAAAATAAATCAAAAGTATAAAATTGATTTCTAATATTTTTGCATTCCATTTAAGAAAACATTAATTTCAAATTCCAAAATATCTATTTCTGCGGGCATAGATAGATAATTACTCCAATTATTGTGGAAAATATAAAGTACAAGGAAGGCTTACTGACAAGAAACTGAAAGCTCGAATAGATGCTTGTTTTTGTTTTGGAAAAGAAACAGAAGCTGCTGGCTTGAAAACTAATCACAAAAGAAATCTCAGAGGACCAATAGAATGAAAGGAAAGACAGAGTGAAATAAAAACATTATTGTTTTCACAAAAAAGGATTCCTTTTCTTCCCGTTTCAGTTTGAAGTCTCAAAAGTGAGTTCTAAAAAAACATAAAATGCTATTGCTTTTATGAGATTAGAGAGTTTTAAAGAAAATATATTACTTTTGTCACTGTACAGTTTGCTTTCCAATTAGAGCTGCAGAATGCACTACGGACACGTGTTTCCCACTTTGACATTTCGGTAGAAATATATTAAATTAATAATAAGCATGGAGGTTTGTGTCTTGCATCAAAATTTCAAAGCATCCAGATGAAATAGGAATGCAAGTTTTATTTAATTACTTAGGCATAATGTAGTAACAAAATTCATGATCTTTCATTTCGGAATTTAAAATGAGCCGTCAGAATTAAAGCGAGAATTCTTTCGAAATTATTTGTTCATACATATTTATTAGAAACTTTTTCTAATTAATGATACATTAGCGATTTTTGTAAATTGAAATCTAGTTTCAAATAAATATGTAGTTGCGTAATGAATAGTTTCAAACTGACAAGTTTTAAATAAATTTTTAGTAATCGAAGTTACGTACTGAATAAAGTATTTCTTACATAAGATATTGAAGAATTATTACATTGAAAATAAAATATTGCTTGGAACTTTAGTCATTTCATTCAACAAACTCTTCTTTGTATCAATTAATTGTGTGAATACATCCTTACATACTTCTGTATAATATTATATAAAACTTTAAATAATAACAACATCTGATTTTCTAATCAAAATATTTTTTTTCTTTTTAAATTACAGAAATTTAATCATGACATTTTAACAAAGTTCCTTTACTTTTAAAATTTTATGGCCAAAAAATACTTTACTTAATATTTGATAAATAAATTTTAATATTTGTGAAGTTCCGAATAACATCAGAAAATATTAGAGTAGGAAAAAAAAATGGTTTTTACATTCCTGAAAATTTAATAAATTATCACTCTTTATGATATCAATTCATTGACAGACTATTTCTTATATCTAACTTTAATAATTTTTTAAAATATTTTTTTAAAACATTAAGTATTATTCTAAATTAAGATTTCAATTTCTTTTATTATAGCTAAAACACTTTATACGCAGATTGTTGATACCCTATGTTGAAGTCTCGACTATTTTATTGCGTAGATATCCTTCTAAAATATGGTTTCAATAAAAAAAAATTTCTTTTATGGTAATTACAGATGAAATTGAAATTCACAAATCATTCAATATATTCATAATATTTTGTTATATAAAGAAACTGAACTTTACTGTCATATTTTTAGATATATAAAAAATATATTATGCTCTTAAGCATTAAGTTTTTAATTTCTTGTTACATAGCACCAACATTTTATTTTAATCTATATTTCCTGCAAAAATCAAATTTTCTGCGCTGCAGAAGAAATTGACCAGTTCCATTCAGGATTAATTCTGAAAATTTAAGTGAATTGTAAGATAGAGAGACTTCGTCAAATCTACAACAGAAATAAAAGAACGATTCCGAAAATAGTAAAATTTAATTTCAATAGAAATTTAAATTCAAAAATATTTTGATGGCAAATGTAAAATGAATATTACTTAAAGAATTTTGTTGAAATTTTTTGCATGCAGTAATCTCAGGGAAATTACTACTAAAAAAGCGGATATTAAGGAGCAAAGACACCAATTACTTATATTTTTTGTTAAAAATCTTTCAATAAAGAAATTTTTCATGTAGTTTAATATGTTATGGAAATATTAAAATATCCAGACTAAATATGAGTGATATATTTTCCATAAATTTCAAATGTAACATTATTATATTTATGACATTAATAATTAAATAGAAGTTAGTATTATTGAATTTATTTATTTTTCTACTTTTTAACTTTGTACCTTTGTGACTGTAAGGACACCAAAATTTAAATTCTGTCAGAAAAGACGGTTAAAATCAATAAATCATGCCAATTAAGTTAAAATGCATTTAATGAAATAAAAGGCGTGATTTACAAGGGGATAAAATTATTTGGGATAATAACATTTAATTACAAATATAAATTAAAATTATACTCTGGGCAACATCATGTTTACCGCTTGCTTCCAAGAATCGAACTAACTGTTTATTGCAGCGGCCGTTAGAGGGCCAAGGAAAACAGGTACGCTTACACTAAAATTATTAATTTTATATGACCATCCTAGAAAGACAAATATTCATTTAAGTAACAATTTTAAAATTTTTAAGATATTTTTAAAAATTAATGTGGTTAATTAAAAATTAATGTGGTATATTTTTCTAAAAAAACCCGTTAACTAAAGAATGCAATGAAATAAATCGTCAAAAATATCGAGATCTTTTAACTAAAATGCAATGTAATATCACAAAATAAGATTTGCCTGCAACATCAAAAGCGTACATTTGAATGCGGGATTTGAGTGACAGATCTCATTAGAAATGAAGTTTCTTTTGCTGTAAGGAAACCGCAGTTTGAAATAAAGAATATTTTTACGAAACAAATGAAATTTTTCTGGAACGAAGATATTTCAATTATCTATGCTTCCTTTCTAAACATCCAGACGCAGCGGTCTCAGTCTCATTCTTTGTTTTTAAATAAAAATAAGCATATATACTAAATCTTTTTTAACCCGGAACTTATTCGGATTTTCGAAACTTAAAAAAAAAAAGAAGTTAAGAAGCTTTTACCAATCCTCTTTATAAAAATATATCCAGGTTTGCAAAAGACTAACCAGAATTCTTTTTAATATTTTTTTTTTTTTGGTTTTCGAATAGAATGAGGGAAAGAATACAGATATAAGGGAAGAAAAAAAATGCGGGAATGCTTTTAAAACATTTTTGAAATAAAATAATATGTTAAAAATTAATATAATTTAGATATTTGGTTGCAAAAATGAAATATTAATATGAAAAATAAACATATGACAAAAAACATTCAATAGCTGTAACTATCAAAAGGTCAAAATGTACTGAAATTATAATGAGCCATTCGTGTGCTGAAATAATCAAGAACGAAGTATTTATTTTATTATACAAAATTAAAAGTAAGAAATTCAGTAATTCTGGTAATCTCAGTAATTCTATTCTATATTAAATGCCTTCGCTTCTTGTTGAAATAACGAAGAACGTAATATGAATACATTTTTTTTTGCATTAAAAGCGTGATAGTTATACTTGCGCTAAAAAGTACTTTTTGAATTGTTGGGAACGAGATTATACGTCATATTTTAGTTTCGAAGTTGGCAGCACCTGTTTAAAATTAGTTTGTTTTCGATAAAAATAAAGATATGTTGTTTGATATCTTTCACTCTAATTTAATACCTACAAATTAAGACGAACGAAATGTATAAAATGTCCGTGGGAGTTGTGCACATAATTAATGTCCTGCAATAATTGAAATGCTAATTTTTATAGAATTGCGCTTCCTAATTTACGACATATTTTACGATTTAATGACTTTTTTTTGTAAAGCATATAAAAGCAAGTATTCAATAAAAAGAATAAAAAATTTGACCAGAAAAAAATATTATATTTAAATATTATATAAAAATATTATAAATCATATAAAATATTAATTTCAAAATCGTATACTCAGAATGAATGTTTTTAAAGATGACCGAAACAGTTAATTTTATATTTGTAAAGTATTTTTTGACTATGAAGTATGAAAAACTGCACTTTTCCAAAAAATGTAAGATGGAACATTGAAAAAAAAATACGAATAGTTAAAATATGAAATAATTCTAGATAGCTACGGATTTAAATCGAGTATGGAAGCTTTCTGGAAATTATAAGTTAGATGCTTCATAACTGTTTACTCAGAAAATATTTTTCACAACTATTGACACATTTCATTTAAAAATACCTTTTATTATGTACCTATTCTAGACAAGAAAAAATATAGCGTTTCTGACAGAAAGGTATGTTTGGATAAAGTCTTTCATTGTTATTTTACTGAACGAAAAATGCTTTTTGAAATGCATTTTTTTTCTCTATAAAAGTTATTTTAATTTAATGTTATTTGCGATGATTCTAGTATTTTCCAAAAATTTTTTCTTATAAAATATTAATATATATATATATATATATATATATATATATATATATATATATATATATATATGTCGGCGCTGCCGAGCTTTCTCAATTTCGATTTCTCATCTGGAAAAATAAGTAAGGCAGAGACTGCCCTTTTCATTAGCAAATGTAACCTGGAATAACTAGTATGACGCCAGATTTAATTTTTTGACAACATTTAATTGACATTCACTTAGGACAACACATAACATATACAAACAATATAACCGAATTTTTTTACAACGTCATCGAGCTCCAAAACATCAACCTTCTTCCCGTGCACCGTCTCTCCCGCGCTTTCACTCCTCCACTCACTTCCCCTCAGTTCGTTTCTTGTTTCTCCTCGTCAGCAGCGCCCTCACACGCCGCCCCTAAGAGAAAAACTGGTCTTCAAACGACAAAGTTTTTCCTCTGATTCCTTTGGACAAAGTTCTGAACATATGAGGAAAAATAACTAAACGAAATAAAAACATCTCATACACATATTGAAATAACAATGAAAGTTCCGAATATATGTAAAAAAAAATAATTAAACGTAATAAGAACATAGCATACATATGTTAAATAAAAATGAATGCACATATGGAAAATAACTAAACACAATAAGAATACAGCATACATATGTTAAACAAAAATGAATGCACATATGGAAAATAACTAAACACAATAAGAATATAGCATACATATGTTGAAATAAAAACGGAACAAAACATACATTAACACAATGGATGTTGAGAACTAATTTTAACAAAGAAAAAAAACAACTAATGTTTAGTTTGTAAACGAGATAAAGCATCAGCGTCTTTGTTTAAGATTCCAGGACGATGAGTAATTTTGTAACTCCATCGTTGCAAAGCCAGTGCCCATCTAGTTAACTTGGGACTTTTTGGAGTTTTTTCAATTAAGTATTTTAATGGATTGTGATCAGTTATGATTTCTACCGTAGTTCCATGCAACCATTTATCAAATTTTTTAAATCCAAACAAGATGGCATAAGCTTCCTTTTCAATGGTTGACCAATTTTTTTGAGTTTTGTTTAATTTTTGGCTTACAAACGCGATAGGTTTATACTTTCCCTTTCCATCCTTTTGGGTTAGACAACAACCAACTGCTTAATCAGAAGCATCTGAGTGAATTTCGAACGGTTTACCAAAATCAGGAGCATTTAACGCTGTCGCCTCACATAAAGCTTTCTTTAACCTAAAAAACGATTCTTCTTCGCGTTTCCCCCAATTTACATCTCCTGATTTTTTCCCTTTGGTTAGTTCAGTTAGAGGGGTTGCGATTTCCGCATAATTAGGAATATATGATCGATAAAATCCCATTAGTCCTAACACAGATCTTACTTCCTTCTTCGTCTTTGGCCTTTCTAGCCGTTTTATTGCCGCAATTTTATCTTCGTCTGGGGCGTGCTTACCCCCTCCTATCTTATGGCCTAAAAATTGTAGTTCTCGGGCTGCGAAAGTGCATTTTTTAAATTTTACAGAAAACCCCGCCCTTTCTAATTCTTGCAATACATTTCTCAAATGAATTAAGTGTTCGCTCCATGTTTTGGAGTACACTATTATATCGTCAATGTAAGCTTGAGCATAGCTAGAATGGTTTCGAAGAACACTATTCATTACCCTTTGGAATGTACCCGATGCTCCCGATAGACCAAAAGGCATAACCTTCCACTGATATACTCCGTTATGAGTAGAAAAAGCTGTTAAAATTTTGTTCTCATCATTCATTTTAATTTGGTAATATCCCTTTAGTAAATCTAGACAAGATAACCATTGAGCCATCCCCGCAGTAAAAACTAATTCTTGTGTATCTTTCATGGGATAATTAGGAATTTTTGTTACAGCATTAAGGGCTCTATAGTCAATACACATTCGAATGGATGCGTCCTTCTTCGCCACACATACTGTAGGATATGTAATGTCTGCATTCGAAGGTTCAATCAAGTCTAAGTCCAACAGTTCTTTCACTTGTCTGTCCACCTCTGTTCTATAAGACATTGGAACACTGTAGGAATGCGGTTTCCGTCTAGTAATATTGGGCAAAAGTTCAATCACATGCTCCCCGATTGCAACGGGTTGCACTGGTCTTTTGAATAAGGGTTCAAATTCTTTTAGTAACGTCTCCAATTCTCCTTGCTGCGTAGTTGATAAGTCAGGTGAGGCTACGGATTTTACCTCCTGCCAAAAGGAGTCTTCTTTCAATGGGGTATTTTCGATGTCACCAAATTCTTCCTCCCCTTCAAATATGACGTTCACACTTCCGGAGTTAGCAATAAATTCTCTCATTTTATTTTGATGCACGTGCCTCAGACTATCATCAGGCATCTTAACTAAAAATGAATGTTCATTCTTTCGTGATTCGATGGTACATGGACCTTGCCATCTAGCTAAAAGCTTGTTTCTTGAATCAGGTAATAGAACTATTACCTTGTCTCCTGGAGTAAAGACTTTCTTCGTAGATCTCAAATTGTAATAACGGGCCATTCTTTCTTGCTGAACTGTTGAAACCAATTTTGCTTTCTCAGCTGCATCTTCTAACTGCTTCTTAAGCTTTTCCATATAAAGAGCTACTGGAGTAGTATCCAACTGCAAACCCTCTTCATCTGCCACCCAAGTGTTCCTCAGAATAGATAAGGGTCCTTCTGGTTTTCGTCCATATAACAACTGAAAAGGTGCTACGCCGGTCGTGCTGTTAGGTACTTCTCGATAGGCCCACAAAATGAACGGTATTTTTGCATGCCATGTACGTGGCTCTTCCAAAATGACATGATGTAGCATGTGCTTTAACGTCTGATTAAATCTTTCTACCAGCCCATTCGACTCTGGATGCAATGGTGTCGAAAATCTCGGGCTGGATCCCATTCTTTTTTCAAACTCTTGTGTCAAACTAGCATTGAAGTTAGTCCCATTGTCTGATGCTATTATATTAGGCACACCTGTCCGCATGAAGATGGTTAACAGTGCCTCACATGTAGCTTTGGCAGTTAAACTGGTCAGTGGTACTGCCTCAGCCCATCTCGTGTGTTGATCAACTAGACATAATATATATCTGTGACCTTTTGCACTCGGCGGATCTATAGGTCCAATAATGTCGATGTTTACCACTTGGAACGGCAATTCTGGTCTTGCCACAGGAGTAATTGGTACTCTGTCCTTTTGATTTATTCGCCTTGTCAACTGACACTCCTTGCACTGTTGACAAAAAGCTCTGACATCTTTGGATATTCCATGCCAGTAAAAGGAATATCTTATTCTTTCAGCAGTTTTTCTTGCGCCCATGTGACCTCCAAATACTGAACAGTGAGCTAACTTTAAAACTTCAAGTCTACGCTTCTTAGGCAAAACTAGTTGAGCAAACTAGACTCCCCTAAAACCTTTTCTTTGTGAAACAAAAATTTGTAATGGAAATAAAATCCTCCAGACTTTTCGTCTGCACATTTCCTAGCATATTCTAAATCTGGACAATCCACTTGATCTTTAAGAAATTCGTCCGACCTCGACAGCTCTTTAGCATCCTTCTCTGAATTTTCTACAGATAAGGCTTTTATTTCTTCACTACCCACTGGGTTGTCATCACTTGTTTCATCGACGATTTCTCTATTTTTAACTTTTTCCGGTTCTGTGTTCTTTGCGGAAATATCAACGAAATAATTTTCTTGAACACCCTGCAACTTGTCTCTTATTTCTGGGGGCAACAGTACATCGTCCACCAGAGTAGGAGCAACTGCACACAACACTTCTTGGTGAATCATATTCCCGTCTTTGCCAACGATGATACCCATTGGAATATTGACAAGAGAACATTTCTCTGCTGGACCAAAAATGCCTTTTATGTAAATTGAAGCCTTATCTTCAATAGGAAAATCAGTCAACAGATCTCTTCTGACTACAGTTATTTCAGTGCCAGAATCAATTAAAGCTGTTGCAGGCTTTCCATTCAGACTTATTCGTATCTTTTCTAGATTACAAAGACCTTTATCAAGAGAAGGTCGTCTGTGAGAAATCACTTTAGCAATTACTGCCGTTCCCTTAGTGACCGGTTCTGGGTCCACGACTGTTCTGTGAACATTTGCTTTTCTTCTACTATCTTGATCTGAGTTCGTCTTTAAAAGTTTGGGACAGAACTTTTTTACGTGACCATCCGCTCCACAGAAATAGCAGGTAAACCTTGGACTGTTTTTCGGATCGTATCGATTCCGTGTTAAACCCGTATCTTGCTTCGTCTGTTTAGGACTACTATTATAGTCTCTGTTATCGCAGCTAAAGGCGTTTTTTCTAACGTTTACCTGTTGATGTGTCTTGGGATTTGGATTCGATGGTCTCCGATAAGTTTTTCGAACACACTCGTATTCGTCTAGCTTGTCCGCTAAATCTTGGGGTTTGACTAATGTCCCCCACATGTCAACAAAATGGTCACGAACCTCTTGTGGAACTCTCTTCTTTACTTGATCTGTAATGATCAAATCTTTCAGTCCCTCCAAATCCGTGACATTCAAAGCACTTATCCAGCCGTGAAAATAATTTGTAACTTCATAAATGAAATCTTTCCAACTCTTCTCTGGATTTCTTTGGTGCTGAACAAATTTCTGGCGAAAACCTTCAGCATTCAATTTAAATTTCTTCATCAAGATTTCCTTTACATGTACAAAATTAAAAAATTCTTCTTCTGGAATTCTTGCGATCAGTTCCACTATCTCTGCAGGCATGAGAGGTATTAAACATGACACCCAGTTTTCCTCATCAATTTTCAGCCTCTTGACTTGTCTCTCAAACAATGACATATATAGGACAATGTCACATTCTTTTTCGTCAAATTTTGGCATGAACTTGGAAATTTCAATCTGCGGATTGATATGAAATTGTCCACCACTAGCTGAACTAGCATTAGATGCAGCCATTCCTGCTTCTATTTTTTTCTTTTCCAATTCAAACTCCATCTCTCGCTTTCTTGCTTCCATCTCCATCTGCAATTTCAACTCATTCTCTTTCTTTGTTGCTTCTATCTGCAATTTCAACTCTTGTTCCTTTCTTGTAGAGATTATCGTTTCTAGTAAAGTTTTGATAAATTCTTCTTCATAGACCTGACTGCCAGTTATTAATGATTTTAGCCCATATATTGTCATATCAGCTTTAGGATCCTCTCCCATTTCAGTAGCCAACGATATAAGATCCCTCTTGATACCCTTTGCCAAAAACGCCATTATCAAGTAATAATTCTAACCCGAAAATAGAAATTTACTCTGTTTCTTTTAAATTATACAAATATTTTGTTTTGTTTTGTTTTAAAAACGCGCAACAAGAATTCTGTTACTGCGGAGATACTCTTTACAATATTGAAAAATATTCAAACGAAAATAAAGTAAAATAATAATAATAGTTGCCAATAAAATTATCTTGATAATTTTTAAATTCATAAAAATTATTTTAACAATCTAAAATTCAAGTACATGTTCCAAACAATTTCTGTTTTATTTGAAAACATTTCTTAAAATATTAACCATAAAAAGTTTTATGCATTTGCGACACACTCTTTATAATGTAATACAAATTAACTTTTAATAACTTTTGTTGTCGTTCTATTTCACAACGATAAAGTATAACCTCTAATACAACACTTCCTTTATACTTATATCAATAAAAAAGAAAATGCAAAAGTAATAAATCTTCCATTAATAAAGACCATTCTTACTAAAATATTAAATCAGAATTATTTGCTTGAGCTATAGTCAAATGTTACGAAACAGTAACTGAAAGAATTTAGTACATAAACAATCATAAAATGAAGAGAGTATTAGAATGCTTTCCCGAATAACAGCAAATAGTATTAATTCAAAGAAATATCCCTCAAATAAAAAAACACAAATGGTATAAATTAGATGATAAAAAAAACCCATAAATCTACTCTTTCCTTTTACTTATTTCCTTTTTTTTATGTGCCGTCAACAGGATTCATAAAACAAGAATGAAATAAGTATCCAGAACACCGGCAATACGCATATCAATAAGAAAAGTAATATTTAAAAAAAAAATCTTCCGTTCGGAATCGAAACGAAAGTTTTATTGGTTATTATTTTTTAACTAAAACATAGAATTATCAAGCATAAAATTCAATTAACAACTAATCACTTATTAAAGACAACAATCAAAATAAATTCCTTAATATCTAGAATATCTGAAAAAAGAACATAAACATCAGAACATGTGAAACAAAAGCAGTAAAGCTTATTAGTGTATTTCCCAAGAATTAATTCGTTGCAATGTTTATGAAAAAATTACTTTATTATATATTAAAAAATATCAAAAGAACGTCCGTTTTATTCTTATCAAAATATAGAATTTACTATAAAATGATATAAATTATTTATGACAGCATTCACCCTTTCAAAACGAAACGATAATGTCAACAATTGTTCAGCTCATTTCTTGATAGAAATAAATTTTTAACACAGCATGTTTTATTATTATTTCTCTAAAAGATACGAAAATCACCTTTCTTTTTTTTTCTCTTTATTTTACTGACGTAAACTATATTTAATCATCGTAACCACTGACGCGGTGTTATCACTGACCTAACATATAAAATGGCAAGTTCCTGGCGAAACAAAGCATAAACTATAATAAATTAATACTTATTTGTGCTGTAAAGATATATTACCAATATGTTAGAAGATGAAACAACATGAAGAAGTTAGAAATCTGGATATCACTGACGTGATACTTAAACCTATATTCCTGACGGAACAAAATCACTGGCGTGATGCAACAAATTATATTCCTGACGGAACAAAATCATTGGCGTGATACAACAAATTATATTCCTGACGGAACAAAACTATATCTTTACGTGCGCACAAAATCAGTAAACATTTAGCTTACCCGAGTTCCTTTAGATACTGCCGTAACTTCCCTCATCACATACCTGGATTCGGTGGGTTACCTCGATTTCCTTCTGGATTAACTGGAAAGATAATAGACGCCTTCATTAATCCAGATTCCGTTCGCTGCCACCAAGATGTCGGCGCTGCCGAGCTTTCTCAATTTCGATTTCTCATCTGGAAA
>JAPMOR010006163.1:0-35710 GCA_026543865.1 Argiope aurantia
TTTTTTTGTTGTTTTTTTTCGATTTGAGAATAAAACAAAAGAAGCGGTGCAACACGGATGGAAAACACAGATCCGCCCACGAACAATTAAAATGTTATTTAGCGTAGGAAAATTTTTCTAATTTTTCCCACACTATCAAACCGATGAACTTCTTTCCATAGAACAAGTGAACTCTCTCGAATAGTTTTTTTAATCGATGTATTAAACAACAAATAGCTCCAAAAAAAAAATTACAGATGATAGACAATGAATTAAAAGGAAGTGAAGTGAAGAACTCACACCCAGTTGAATGGTTATCCGATAATCTCCTGTGTGCTTCTAATCGTTCCATTCAAAAGATCCTAAACCTTCTCAATCCAAGCGCAACTTCCATCTCTGTAGCGGGAAGATGATTTTGCGGTTGACGGCCGCACATTCCATTTCTCTAAAGCAGTTACAAATTACCGTTCCTTATTATAATTCGAAAATTCTTTGCAAATAACAGTCTTCACGTGCTGTCGAACATAGGCTGAATACGTAATTATGTTGTAAAGCATTTCGATTCAAAGCCGAATGTTATGTCTTCAAGCTGAAAAAAACGGTTCTAAAAATCGCCGGCTCATTTTATTAATTCATTTTTAACATCGGAACATGACATGCGAGTAGTTTCGGAGACAATTGCTAATAACTGCTTATTATTATTGTTGATATCATTATTATTTAATTGAAAGGATTTTTATTCTTCATAAAATAGTGTAATATACTATATATTAAAAATGTCATGGAGGATTAGGTTTACAACTAAAGTTTTAAAATCAAAAACGAAAAGAAAAACCCAACTGAAAGGCAATAAAAAAAATTTTAAAGACTATTTAAGTAAATGCTTTAAAAAATTCAAGCACGTTCTTAGAATAAATTTCTAAATAGGTTTAAAAACTTTAAAACCCGGAAGAATATGTATATAAAAAAAGAAACGTTCCATTTAGTTTTTTTATAGCTACCACTTATTTAAATGCTACGTAATTTTATGATAATCTTTCGTAAGAAACCAATCCGATTTGGAAAACTAGACATAATCAGCTGGCTGGGGATATCAGATCGTTGCAGAAATCAATGTTTTAAAATTTAAATCCTTCACTAAATATTAAAACTGGATTACCTGATTTAACTTGCTGGCATACTTTCTGTAAATTGTTGTGTGTGGTAAAAAAATGTCCAAAACTCTCAGCAGGTCAAACTGCTGAACCTCGAGCTGCCAAATTTGGCTCTTGGATAGAGTACGGCGTTCCTATGAAGTTTGCCTTTTTCAAATGCCGCTGTTTATCATTGTGGGTTAATTAATTCAGATGCCGCTGTTCATTTATCGTTGTGGGTTAATTAATTTCACGTTACAAAGAATAATGAGAATATATTGGTATTTTGGAACTTTTTAATGTTTTAACTATCATTAAGTGAAATGTAATTTTTTTTTTTTTTAACGAATGTTGCATTTTTTATAATCACACTTTTAGAACTTCAACCGCACTCTTACGAATTGTCATTCAAAGAATCTGCAAAAAGATTATGAAAATATTAAAATCAAACTGCATTGCATTCATTAAATTTTATCAAACATAAAAAAAAACTTCCAGAATATTCCAGAAATAGCGAACTTGTGATCGAATTACTTGGTATTAATATATATATATATATTTTATTTTCGACTACCGCAATGTTATATCAAATATCGATAGCTAGTAAAGCGATTTTTAAAATGTTAATTAATTAAAACTTAATCGAAATTACATGTTTCTCCTCATTAACTTAAAAACATATTATCGTGCAAAAACCATTTTTAGATATCATGTCAATAGAGAGTGCATGGTAAAAATTTACTGCAATAATCATCATATATTAAATTTAGAAGAAAAACATTTACAGGCATAAAAGCAATAATGAGCTCTGAAAAGCGAATTTTTGATTTCTTCAAAAGTTGTTAATTTCTTTTTTGTGTGTGTAGAATACTTCCATTAAAAAAATTTTTTTATCTTTAATTTTTAACCTTTAAAAACTTGAATCAATCATAAGTGCATCAAAGATGTAGAAATAATATTTAATGTATCTATCACCAAGAAATGTGTGCTAAATTTAATTGTTTTAGGTCCAAAGATTCTCCTCACAGAATGTTTAGAACTGTTTTTGAAACACGCAGTTTACAGAAAGTGTGCCAATCAAAAAAACTATAACATCATTCATTAAAATACCCATATTGTCGAATATGATAAAGAAAGGATACTTGTAAAAGCATCGACTACAAATAGCGAATGCTTTACGATATTTTAAGATCATACTGACCGGAATTTAAAAAATGTTAGTTTAATACCACCAATCATCAACAATTTATATAATTGTATAGCGGAAAAAACGCGAAAACTGAAAGTGATTGTTTTATGTTCAATGTCCACGTGGTACTTGAATCATGAAAATGAAATCTTCGAAAGTTTTCTTTCTTTCAATACCATACTAAATAAAAAGAAAGAATTTTAATATATATGTGTATATTTAATTGCTTTTGCAAGAATCATTCTGTCGAAAACAATCAACGTTAAATGCTTACTCTGATTAATTTTTTTTATTTAATACTAGCGGATATTAGATAAAAATTTTCCTCTGCTTAAATATATGCAGACCATCCTTTCTGCAATATCATTATCATAAAAAGAAATTTAAAAAAAAATCTGCGTTTATTCAATTGCTTCTGCGAATTATTCGGTCAATCGTTTGTAAAAATAAATGTTGCTTAATAGTTTTTCCAAACGCGTTGTAGAAACTTTTTTCGCCTGCTTAAAAACATTCATGTTATCCTCCTCAAATTATGGCCCAATAAGTAAGTTCAATCAATAAACGATGTTAAAAATATTGCAAAATCTGATTTTTCATGCAGTCATCCCATTTGTCATTCAAAGTAATTCTTATGCTATCATTTTAAGCAAAAGAAAGTTTTACTAATCTGCGACCAGAATTGAACCAGTTATGAAACTGAATATCATATTTTTGGAGAATTTAGATCAAAGAATGATGTCATTTCTTTGAGATACCTGATAATTAATAAAAAAAAAAAAAAAGGATGTTTTCGCATGATCTAACTCAGTTAGTTTTGATGGTAAAAGAGTGAAGCTAAAGGAATCAGAGGATTGTTTAAAACTTTAGCCATTGTTATTATATATTTCGTGACACAAATATGAACTGAAACAATATAAAATATAATTCTTCACTCTTTTTTTTTTTTTTTTTTTTTACTTGAAAGTATTTTTCCGACTAGAACTGGATGATAATCTTTGTCAGCTTAGAAATGATCCATTTCGTCATCACGATTTGGTGACAAATTTGACGTGTTAAAGAAATTTACTTTTGTCAAAGTATTTATGGCAGGAAATTTCTCAAATTTTTCAAATCTTAGTTCTATTTGAGTAGATTTATGAATCAGCAAGAATGGAAACACAAACTATAATGATAATACAAATAGAAAATATAAAAATCAAAATAAGTATTTACTTTTATAAAAAAAATTAAAAATATAAGCATAGTAATTTCACAATACAATTCTTGAAATAATTATCATTGCATGTCACCTCATTTGTATGAATTTCACAAATAATAACCATTTCCAAATAAATTTTATTTTCATAATCATTAATTCTAAAAAGATACAGTTCGAACTGTTTAAAGATTATTTCTAAGAATCACTAAAACGCAAGTTTAGAAAAATTGTATAGCAATTAACCGCGTTTAGATATGCAAATAATAATTTGAAAAGCTGGATTTGAGTGTTTAATAACAGTATCTAAGCTACTGTCATTTGAAATTGCCTTGTTTCTGAATTTCTGCAATTATGATTTTATTTGCTCATTTAAAGATGGGTAAAACAATCAACCTTCTTTTCAATCCGTTTTGATTTTGAGCATCGCGGATGTTTATTGAGGATGGGTTTTAGTAATTTTTGCCTGGGTTATTTCACGGTCTAAATAATGGTTAAAGACAAGTTTTAAGCTGTTTAAAAAATAATATTTCAATCCATTTTGGAGAGAATTTGTTTTTTCCCTACCTTTTAAAACTTCACATGTTTGAAAATTTCTTTCTTTTCTGATACTTCTTTTTTGATACTTCACGATTAGAATGCTTCCCTATTAAACATGTTAAGAAACTTCAACTATTTAAAATGAATAGCAATTAGCAATTATGTTTTTTTAATTAGATTCGTTAGATTTTTTTTCGCAAAAAAAAAATAATGTTTTAAAAAATTGTCGAATAGGTTATAAAAATAAATCAATGAAGGGAAAATACAAATAAAGATGTAAGGATTCTTTGCAATAATGATTAAAATCCTACATATTTACTTTCTCGCATACGAAATATGAAGAAAAATTTTGTACATGCTCTTTACACTAAATTTGTAGATTATCAAATTCCATTGAGTCCCGCTATTTGAATATATGTTAACACAGTAAGGACAACAACGAAGGGAGCTAGATAGATAAAATTCGGTACATAGATGTAGCATCTATATAGAAGACACCTATCCAGTTTTGATTCAAATCCAACGAGCAATTGACCGTTTGTTCGTTTGTACTTTCAGAAGATTACGAAATAACTCAAAAATGCAAAGACTTCAATATATCAAATTGGATATGTGACTTTGTGACTAATTGGTTGGGAAACAAAACATTCTAAAACACAAATTTGATTTTCGGAAACTATTAACTCCATGCCAGGGATTAATCGCCAAAATATCGCCAAGGATCACACAAAGGATTAAATAAAAATGATAAATTCAGGCGGAAGGCAATATTTCATAACTATTGTAAGCCAATGCCATTCTCTGGGATGATATTATTGTAAGCCAATGCTATGCAAGTCGTTCTCTGGGATGATATTATTGTAAGCCAATGCTATGCAAGTCGTTCTCTGGGATGATATTATTGTAAGCCAATGATATGCAAGCGGTTCTCTGGGATGATACTATTATTAGAGAATATGGGGAGAGCCTTCCCGCTCACTCAAAAAAAAAATTTTTTTTAATTAATCTGAAAATGTTTATGCAAGATCTCATCGTTTTCATCTTTGGTCAGATGACGAAAATGGCACTTGGGCTTGTTTCCCTCTCTTCAAACTTCTTCATTATACTCTCGGGAATCTTATGGGAGAGAAAAAGAAATGACTTGCAAGATTTTGCGAGAGGATTTTTTTTTTAATACGAAGTAAGGAAAGAGAAAATATTGCAATCGTCAAAATATTGGACCTAGAGATTTTAACGGTCTCTATGCACAAGACTCGTCTGAGACGAAAGTGGATTTTCTTTGTCCGAAGATATAAAAGAAAATATATATACCCCTACTCCATTTCCTTCTTTATTTTCACAGAACTATGCACGTGGAAGACAGCCGAAGAGAATGCAGGTAAAAGCCTACCAACGAGGTTCCCTCTTAGCTCAAACGGTGACCGAAGTCAAAATCAATTTTCAGCTCTTAGCTTCGAGACAATTGCAAACTCCGAAAAATTTTCAGTTCGACAATTGCCATTTCCGAATCTCATTTTTAGGACTGGAACTATGCAGATGAAAGAGAATGGAAAAGAGGATACACGAATAGACGGACGGACACGCCACGGACGGATTTGAACAAAAATTTTATATACAGGTGCAATTTGAATGATAACGCTGTATGCACATCATCCTGCCATCTCTTTGGATTTTTACTATCTCGTATACGAAATATAGAAGAAGTCTGGCTATTGGGACTCGAGATTTGGAAGAATCTTCACATTTTAGATCTCGCCAAGTCTGTAAAACGCACTTTTGGCATTGCCTGTGACAAAAATAACTCAAAAACACCTTTGAGCTAAACGGATGAAATTTAGTGTATGTTTTTTACAACGAATTTGTAGATTTCTGTCAATTTTTAAGCAAACTCTATTCCGTGCAAGTATGTCTGTTCGACTGTTCGCATATACGTTAACACGCAATAACTGAAATAAAAAGATCTAGATAGATGAAATTCTGTAAACAAATTTGATCTATCGCGTGCCTTGACACAAGTAATGACACTTTTCTTGGTAACACGAATTTATTATATCTTACGGATTAAATAATAGATAGCTATTTACATATGCACAATTAAAATCAAATTAAAATTTAAACTCATTTCTTCCCACCGGAGTTCTTACAAACACATACGGGGAGAATCCAACTCCCACGCGCTACTCTTCCTTTCTTCACTTCATCTCCTTTCAGCCGTGATGCCGAAACGGTTAAGTGGAGGTTGGAGGCATGACATATAGCATAAACACATATCAAATTTTGAGGCATATCCAACAAGGGATTGACTTTTGTACTTTTAGAACTTGATAACTCAGGAACTCAATGACTTAAATATATCAAATCTGGTATATGTTTTTGTTACTGCATTTGTAATTCCGTGTCAAATTTTCGTTTCAGTTGATAGAGGGAAAACACACATACATCTAAAACACAAATTCATCTTTATTGGAGAGCACAACAGAAAGTTTTGGGGTGACCTTCCCAGTTGGTTGAGTTACATGTAACGGACCGACGGACTTTTTATTGGTGGATTCCATCCAAAATTTGGCGGTGGATGTCTATAATTTTGGTGTTAAGATCCCATTCCAAATTTCATCTGCCTGGATCTGTTTGATTTTTGTGTTTTCGAGTTCACAGTCAGAACAGTCACGAGACAAATAGAAAGCATTCCAATTTATATATATATATAATATAACCTTAAACGTCGAAAATAACCAAAAAAACTCCTTTTATTTTTTACTTCCCAATATTATTTTTTTTCTGTATACGAGAAATTAGAAAATATTGCAATTACATGGGATGACACTCAGTATGGTCTGTAAACCACCCCCATCTATCCAGTTACATCTCAATAGTTTAGTACACTAAGACGAAGGAAAAAAAAATAAAAAAGATGAAATCTATCGAGCGAAAGCAAAACTGAATAATGCATTCTGTTAAAACCAGAACCTTGTGCCGCTGAAACTATTAGGCGTTGGTCCGGCGCTGTGCTTCTGTCTCTTGGGTTGCCTAAATGATTCTCTTTCGCTTGAATTACGGGATTTGATTGAATAAAGTGGAAGCCAAGCATCACGGGCGGTCGTCATTCGAGTTGAATGTCCAGTTCTTTTAATGTTTTCTTCTTGCGAACAGCAAGAGGTAAAAGTTGAAAAGCTCATCGATCAGCCCAAGGCGGGACTTGCAGTTGGGCAATCTAAATGAAAAAGTTTTTCAACCCGCTGCGACTGCTGGTGAAAAGTTGAAAGTTGTGAAGCGATAACTTCAACAGCTAAGAAAGGAGCAACAGCAATCGGAGTAGGAATCTGTTTGGATTAACGGAACAGCCGATTTAGTACAGGTTCACTAAAAGAGCATACATTTATCGCACAAAACATATAAAATTATCCTATGCTAACCTCGTACAGCTTCTGTTGCTTTCGAGTACTCAGTTGCTCTAGCAGATATACGTAATTCTGTGAAAAAAATAAATCCTTGCCAAATGGCAGGAAAGATGGAATTTGCAAATGAATGACAAGCTGCCCGTTACTGCATTGGGGCCCATTTTTCCTAAACGAAGATGTGATGTTAAATTGACGCACCTTCGAATTGGATACACATATTATACCCATAAACACTTGCTCTCTACAGATTCAGTACTAACGTGTACAATATGCAACGAAAATCAAACTATAGACCATATTTTAACAAAATGCCCTGATTTTAACTCTTCACGTTTATACTTTATTAAAATTACCGCTTTAGGCGTGGAGGATTTAGTGGGAGAGAGGATTTTTGGGATATAACTGTCTTTTAAAGTATAGTTGTAGATTGTATTTAAAGTTTGAATGCCTTGTATAGAGCCTGCCATTTCTGAGGTGTTAGCTTTAAATTGAGATTACTGGTTATTAAAATTGTTTATTTTTCTTATATAAATTTTTTTCATGTTACAAATAATTTTCACTGATAATATTATATGTTTTAGTATTTCCATAAATGAATAATTACGTTACAAAACGAATTAAAAATTATTAATTATTCCTCAGAAGAATATGTCGTGGTGGTACTCCAGTGAACCCCCCACTTTGTGGTGCAGTCAACTATAAAAATATTTTTTAAAGGTATTTTCTTTTCCCTCAGACCCTATGAATGTAAATTAATTACATAATTTTAAAAAATTCAGAAAATTTATGCTTGTGTGATTCAAAGGATTAAGCTTTGTAACAGTATTTGTTTTTCCTTTTGATTTTTTTTAATAAAGCTGCAACCTTGTTTAAAAGTTTCCGACTGATAGCATTTGATATTACTTATTTAAGTTATTTTACGTGGTTTCATGTTTTAATCTTGTGTTTGATGCAGCATAGTCGACACCGGCTTTTGTGCCATAAAACGCCAAATTCCAATTCCAATCCCTACACTTGCCATCTTCTGTGACCACCTGCTAGCCATCCATATAAACCCTTTCGCATACAATGACTAGTCTGATTCGCGCATTTAATAACTGAATTTCTAATTTTAAATCGACAATTAATTGCGAGTATTCATCAATTTAAAAAAACTCTTAGAAACACTTCAATATTCCAAATACCCTTATATTATTGCAGGAATAATATAAGGAATAATCATAAAAGTCCCAAATAGGATATATCATCTAATTAGGAAGAAGATTCGTATGTCCAAGCATTAGTGGTATTAATTCAGTCAGGTCGGCCAACTTTGATAAATTACATTTTATCACAGCAAAAGGTACTATTTTAAATTAATCCTGAACAATAAACGCAGTCCATTCTGATTGGTTAGTATTGCCTAGAAATCGGCGAATTCTGTCCAGTTGTTAAAGCGGGGAGTACAGCCAATGCGTTATCATGCGATGTCTTTTGAAACTTTTGGAAGCGTTCGCAGGCGACTATATTTAAGGACCATATGAATAAAAATTTTCTAAAGAGACACAATGACTGTGGTTAAGAAACTTTGTCAAGGTTTTTTCGTTGTTGAAAATGCTGAATGAAGTAACATTTTTGAAACTTCTCTCAAAAGTGGAGGGTACTCGAGGGATGTTTAACTTTCTTACGTTCAAGGGTTCGTGAGCTTTCACATAAAAGAACGATTTTTCCAAATGGATGCAGATTTAGGAGACCGATTCTCTGGCTATTCTTGACTATGTCTATATAGATGTAATAAATATTGGATTAAATTATCTTGGTCTGAGCAACAGCTAATTACCTCAAGGCGACTGGCACAGATATGTAGAGATTTATTTTTTCATGGAAACTAATGCAAAACAATCTTGAACATTATTCTAAATTGAATAGTGTTGACTCATACAATTGAATAGTATGAACAGAATATTGAAAAAGCCAAACTGGTGGTCCAGCTATTGAAGCACTGGATTATAAAATGGTATAGTCGATAACTATTTCATGAAATGTCATTTTTACCATTTTGTTTATAGTGGAACATAGCTAAGTCATATTGAATAGTAATTCGAAATTTTATACTAGCAAAATAATATAAAAATATTTCCTGTTATTCCGCTTTTTTTCCCTTTTCTTTTTTTACTAATTCTAAAGTTGAATACTGTTTTTTTTTAATTATTATTATTATTACTTAAAAGCGTCCGTTCTTGGAATCTTCAGTATTTCCAAGTGAATACTTTTTTTTTAATAAATTCGTTTGAGAACTTGACTGTTTAAAAAGGCACTTCATTGAAAATGCAATAACTTTTCATCCCCCCCCCTAAAAATCAATGCATTTGAATTGCATCTCTTATTTTGAAGTTAGAGCATACTATTATTTGTCCAGAGTTCTATTATACTGTTTATTTATTACAATTATTTACATATTTTTCAAATTTTAACAATAATAATTTTAAGTAATAATTATTTACCCTTTATTAATTCAAATTACTTACTGTTTATTTATTTATTTATTGTGTGTTATAGTTAACTCTAGATTATCAGATGTTGTTAATCGCGTTCCTCAAAAAAATTTCAAACATAAATTAAATAGTTAAAAGTTATACCATAAGAAAATAAAAATAAATGACTGATTTTTGTTGTTGCTGCTGATGATGATGTTAAAGAGCAAACTACCTTTTTTTGTAGATACAGAAATCTGTAGTTTATCAAATAATATCTGTGTGTTTTTCGCTTCCTACTGGAAATAAAAGTTGCACAGATTTTTTTTTTTTTTGCGCTGATTTGCTCTTTTTTAATTTTTTAACCGAATTATTAATTAAAATTTTTAATTAAAATTATTACCTATTGTTTATTTATTTATATATTTATCATAATGTCAAGTATTAAAAATAAATATTTGTCACCATTTTGAGTTTTAAGTCTTGTTGTGATGGAAACATAGAGAACATCATTTAGTGAACAAAACAGGTGTGCTATAAATTGGTTATTGCTGGCAATTTTTTTCACGACTATTGCGTAATAAGCTATTAAAAAAAAATCGAATGTCTCATCATTATAGCGGGTTAGAACTTGTCATTCCGCTGTCTGCTGTGGTTGGAAGATATGTACAATTTCTTGAATATTTTTATAACTAATCTGAGATTGTTTTTTGCTAATAAAAGCGATAATGAGTGGAAAAAAGGTTTGTTTTTGTGTCTGCTATTTTACGCGCTATTTATATGGAATACCCCAAATAATCTTCCCAAAACCATGTGACAGAAATTTACATCACTATGCAGTTGTTTCACTTCTAACGTATGACGAAAATGTTTTTTAAATATATGTTTATTTTATGTTATTTTTGTAGAGAAATTTAGAAGAGAGTGAGTGACATTGAAGATGGGGCAAAAGTAGGTGGGTCATTCCGTTGCAAATACCCTAAATGCAAAGGGTATTCTACGATTTTATGAAGTAAATATGGAATTAATTTGTGTTTAAATAAGTATAAAAATTTTTTTAATTATAATCAGAAATGAAAATGATACAAAGATATATATGTATTTTATTTATTTTGTACTTAGCTTAACATGTAAATTTGCATGATGATGGATATTTCTATCATACTGTTTTTTTTTAACTTTTATATATTTATACTAGGATTTTTTTTAAAATTTTGCCTTTAATCTAGAGCTTGAATTATATCATCTTGATTTATAACACGAAAAAAGAAAATAATGCAAAGAAATGTTAAGTCTTCATGCTCTGTCAGTTTCCCTGGAATTTTCTATTCATCCTTCACAGCCTTAAAATTCTCAAATCGAGGGGGGGGGGAATGTTTTGTTCTTGCACTTAGGCTTGTCTTCCCTGTTCTTCTAACCGAAACCTCTTCCAATCCCATTTGCCACACTGTTTCTTCCTCTTGACACCCTAACCATCTCGCGTCAAGCCGTGGCTTCCAAGCATCTGGAAAACGAAGGATTCATTTACCACCCCCACCAAGAAGTCTGAGCATCGGGTATCGTATTTCACAAGTCCGTAACCTCTTGTCAATTGGCGATGCCTCTTGGCGACAGATGGCTCACTCCAACACAGCCACCATCAGCTGGCGTCGCAAGGTGGTGGATTGTCTCCGGTAACAGCTGCTCGAGTGAGCGTGGCAAACTCAGGTGAAGTGGTGGAATGACCATATCCAGAGGGGGTAAATCAGCTGAATTGGAAGGAGGGGGTGCCGATTCCCCCATTCCTCTTGAAAAAGCGTATAATGTGGCGGTGTTCTGCTTTGCTAAGGAGCATCGGGGACAAAGGACCTTGCGGTAGGGGTTCGACCTCCCTCTTCAACCCCCTCTACTTTCTTGGGGGTAAGTTTCCGGCAGGGTAGATTTTGAGGGAAAGAACCATCTGCCGGTTTTTCCTGAAAATGTGTATTTTGAAGAGCTGCCAACAACCAGACGGAAATGGTAGCTCACAGACCTAAATCAACAGGTTGATGCCGAGTTCCCTATAGTTACTCGGTGCCAGGTACATGTTGTGTTCGTTATTGGCACTAAGGAAGACTGATGCTGAACGATGCACCTGTTGCTAAATGATATTTTTCTTTAAAATTAAATGCATGTTCATTGACCTAAAAATACATCGTGATTATTATCAGAAATTTAATGTAAACTAATTGCTTTTAGAAGTAAACTTTAAGACACATTTCTGCAGGAGTGATTTCCGAGAAGAATCGGTTATATGATTCAGAAATTCATGAATACTTCCAATAAACACTGTTACTGAGCGGAATTTTTCAAAAGTTAATTTAACATAAAGAAAAATGGTTAAAATATACAATAACACTGAAAAGACCCTCCACTCTAATGACGCTTTCTGTTAGAAGCAAATGACACAGAGATTGGTATTGCATGAAAATAAATTAGTTTCAATTAAAATAAAGAATAATAATACTGATTTTTTTTTCTTTTATGATAATATTTTATAAGTTAAATATTAATATATGAAAATTCAGTTACTTATTCTTTTTTTACTTTCCTGTATATGCAATTCACTAAAAGGACGCATTGATAATCATCAAATAATTATGCCATGAGGTTTAGAAGAATCTCCGCGTTTCAGACCATAAACATATTTTTAGAGCTGTGTAGCGAAAACTTGAAAATGCAACTTCAAGATGCAAGATGGATGAAATTTTGTTTGCGATTATAGCATTACATTTGCTGATTTCTATTCAATTTTGAACGAATTCCACGAATGAGAAGATGGATTGCCACTTCAAAATCTAAATACCTTTAGAACTTAGAAGGCAGATGAAATAAAGCATATCGATTAATAATTAGAATTGCAAATCTGTGCTAGATTTTGGACCCGATTCTTCAAAGGGCTGACAGTCTATAAAGTTCCAAATATGTGACTTATTATTATTATTACAACGAGTTGAGCAAATGATATTTATTTTGCTGTTCTGTCACTAACAAATCTGTATCAAATTTAGCCCCTACTCGATAGGAAAAAACAGGGACGGATTGTCTTGTAGGGGTCCTCAGGTAGTGAAAGTCTCTAGGTTGGTTGATTGGTTTGTTGGATTTTATTGGCGCAAGAGCCATGTTTTGACTAAACTGCGCCAGTCAAACGGTTAAAATTATTTCAATGGCAGTTTAAAGGTGAGAAAAAATAAATTAATTTTTTCGAAATGTTTAAAAAACCAACAAGTAAAATTGATAAGTAAAACAAGAAATTGGATCAGAGACGATTTGAAAAGGCAATAAAATCTGAATAGAATGATAAAAACCAATGATTTTCAAGAAGAGAAAAATATTTTTATGGGGATGTTCACCCACTAAGTCAGGAAGCTTTAATAATGGCGTCGAAGAAAACAAATGTTTACGATGATGATTAAAAGAGGGACATTGTATTAAAATGTGTAAAACGGTAAAATCAACACGGCATGTCGGGCAGTGAAAGTCTAAACTTCTCTGTTTCTCTCACTAATTTCCTATATCATTTACTTTTTACTGAAACTATTCATTATTTTTTATTATAAGAACTTACGAATAATAATTTTTAAAAAAATACTCTATTTTGAGCTTAATTAAATTGGCAGGAGAAAATCGGGTTTTCAAAAATTAGATGAAATCGTGAAAACTGTTTGAATTTCAGTTTGAACAATGAAATATATTAATAAATTAATTAATTAAATAAATAAATTAAAAAATAAGATTAAAAAATAAGATCAAAAATAATATAATTAATAAATTAATAACGCAGATTATGTAAAAAAATAAAAATTGCAAAATTTAAGAAATACGAACGAGCAAAAATTCATTTTTGTATATTCGATTCATTCGCTTTCTCATCCAGTTTGTTTTCGAAACGCGTAGCAATTTTTTTAAAACCTGGAACTAAATCTATTTCTCTAGAACTCTTTTCCATCGGCAATTCCACCGTTTAATAAAGATTCTCCAACGCCAAATCGATTATCATCACAAAGTAAGCAACCGAACGCTTCAGGAGGCAGGTGTGACCCGAAGCGTTGACGGCCAATTAAAAACTGCCACTGCGACAAAATGTCGACCCTATTCGGCTTTTGTGAGATGGTATCTCCCGAATCAGCAGGTGTCAAATTTTAGTTAAAGCATGCGCGGCACGTCGCAGCTCTGAGATGACTGCCCTTTGTACGTTGTAGTGATCATGAGGAAGATGCGGCTTTCCACCAGTGAAGAGGAAGCGATCCAATCACGAGTACAAAGCACTGAGCCTGCGATATACAAGGATTTAAGAAAATAAGGTTACGTATTTGAGTCAATAAAATAATCCAGTCAATAATTAGATTTATAGAAATTTCATCACATTTTTGTATTTTGTCGAAATGACTTCTTTTACAGTATATCAAGACTCTAAATTATCAGCAGCGCCACCAAGCGGGGTTTGATTTAGTTTAGTTATATTAATATCCCGATTTATCAAAGCAACACTAGGGCTATTTCGAAACGGACCTAGTAATTTTGAAACCCGGTCAGACGACGAGGAAGACACCTGAGCTGGCACGCCCTCTCTCCAAGCTTCCACACCACACCAGCGGGAATATCTTTGGTCCCTAGGGATTTAAAGTGCACTAGACCCACTTACACGACGGTTCTTCGATAGAATCGGGTCTCGAAATTTAATCCCTTTGGTTCCGAAGCCGAGACCTCATCACCAGGCCACCGCGGTCCAACACCAAACGGGGTGTAGTATAAAAATATTAAGGTTACAAAAACCGAGCTTTTACTTTCATATTCTTTTACTGACATCAAATGTACAACGTGCGTTGTTGAATTTACAGTCAATCATATATTATCAGAATGTCCTGTTTTTGCATTTCATAATTACTGATATAATTTATTGGACTGATAGACCAATAACTCCTATCATAATATTGGTGCAGCATGACCAAATCTGGCTCTTGCGTCATAAAAAAACCAAACTAACAAACTGAACTTTTACTGCCATATTTATAGTAAATTTAATATAAACAGTTTTTAACTAGCTAGAATGGTCTTTCCGAAACTTTTTCGCATACTGCCTAACAAGTGTTATTCCTCTCGCCCCTTGAGAATTGGAAAACCGTGAACGCCACAAATGCTCAGATTTTTATTTACAAATATTCGTACATGAGCATATTATACTTAATAGCAATATACTCATGAGCACTTAATATATAATGGATTTGGGATCTTTTTTTTTTTTCCCCGGACAGATTGGTACCACAATTTCCCTCCGAATTAAGATCTTAGTAATAAGATCACGTAACAAATTTCATTTATTTAAAAATCACTGCGTTTTTAACTATCACATTGACATGCTCTGAAACTGTGTACAAAATTTTATTGATTTAGCTTCTTGCTTTTTGTAGTTATCGTGTTTCCTTGCACTCGGACAGACAGAAAGGCAAACTTCCTGCTAGAGGATTTCGTTTAAAATTCGGTAAGGTTCTAGAGATTAGATGTTAAAATTTGGTCCAAATTTCATTTATCTAGGCAGTTGCGTTTTTGAGTTATCGCTTTCCCTTCGTATATAAGGAAATGTAAATTATTAATTTTTAAAAAAATAGAAATTATTTTCCAATTTTTATTTAATAAATTTTAATTCACCCATAAAGATACAATGTAATATTGGAATCAATTTCTTTTCTCAAATTTACTACCAGTGGCTTCTTTTATATAGAATAAAAATATAATTAAGTTCGTCGATTTTCTGATCGATAAGTTCTGAACTTATTGACATAGTGTGCTTTCACCAGTGAGAAAAATTTTAAAACTCTAATAGGCCAAGTACTAAATGAAAAATCGGTTGCAAATTCCAGTTTTACTATGTTGCGTAATAGAGTTATTAATATAGTTGTTTTTTCAGGTAAATATAAACGTTTTTAATTTTACTCAGGTAAAAATAAGAATATAAGGTAAGATGAAAGTGAAAGTAACATACATAGTGTCCAGTGAAATAAAATTTAAAGTAAAAGCAATGATGGAAAGTTTGCATTCGGGACAAAATCAAAATATAAAGTATGAAAAAAAAAATGCTCGCTTTTTTTTTTCGATTTAGGAATGAAACAAAAGACACAGAGAAAAACAATTTCGATGAATAAAGTCTTAACATTAAAAAAAAAAAAAATGGAGAAATCGGTAAACATTAAGAAGTCAGAATGAAAAAAAGCTGACAATTTTATAATGCCTGGTAAATCAAAATTACATTTATGAAAAACAGAATAAAACAAAACCAGTAAAATTTAATTTTCAGTTTCAGTTTGAATTCAGACCTTGATAAAGGAGATCATCGATCTTCTCATTTTTTTTTTCTTTTGGTAGATGTTTTTTCTGGAAAGCCTTTCTTTAAAAAAATATTATTATTTTCGTAGTAATTAATTGGATTAGATGAAATGAAACTCATTTAAATGTTCAGCAGCTTTATAACAACTGGTACAGCCAGCCTTTCCTTCTTAGCTGTCCAAATGGTGCCAATCGCCAAAAAAATGCGCCGTTGCGCCAAGTGAGCCATTTATAAATTTTCTTTCATTGCCGAAATAACATCGGCCTTTTTGGTTAGTTAGTTTCCTTATTGCTGGTCAATTTATTTCATTGGTAACTGGCTTAAATTCGATTGTTTTAAAGCTCACAATATCAGCGTGGACGCGAGATTGAAATTTGCACCTCCTGGGCGAAATCTGGACATATGGTAATCCTATATAAAGTGTCAAAATTCATTAACACCTTTGACGTTGAATTTTTTGAGGATTGCAATGGCGAAGTGGCATGGCGACCGAAAGGCGAGGTAGGGTATAGGATCCACTGACGCCGCGGTGACAGAGCATTAGTTCTTATGAAAAAAAAAAAGAAAGAAAGAAAGAAAGAAACAAAGAAATCAGAGTCAGATTTGATGAAAGGGCGAAAAAGTAATGATGTGCCAAATACTTGACACAAGTGATGATAGTAAGTTTGTTTAGTTTATCTTAGTTATATTAACGTCCCGTTCTTAAAGCAACGCTAGAACAATTTTGAGACGAACCATGTAATTTTGAACTGCGGTCAGGTGACGAGGACGACACCCAATGATGGTAAGAGGTGAAAATATTGTGCTGCACCCCGAGCGCCACTTACCATCGCTACGCCACTGCAATCACGGCTGTTCCGAGATGGCCTACCAACGATGTGAGCGTACAGAGCCTGACGCTTTAGAGAGTTTCGCACCAGAACCGATTTTATAAGTTATATTTTAGAAGTTTCCGAAGGAATCATTTCTATTAGTTGATTAGATATCTATTATTTTTGTAATTGCACTGTTAATTTTATAAAAATGAATTGTTAATCATTTTTATTTATTTCTTAAACAACCACATCAATTTGGTACAATGTAATAATTAGTGAAATCAGTGTCGCAAAGATTGGGGGGAAGGGCAAGAGGGGTAGGTACCAGGCTCTAGGTGGCAGGCACCACAGGAATAAACGCCATTTCCTAAAGAGAAATGTCATGAGCTGGATCATCATTTATCTTCGATATCCCACTTAGCGAAATGCAATAAATTATCATTTTTTGATGCAAGAAATTTGCTTCAAGGAACCTGGCATGATATAATTTTATGGCTACATGGTTAACATTCATGGCTCTTGTGCCAGAAAATCGCAAACAAACAAATCAAAGCACCTGGCTGCATTCTGATTGCAATATTTTGTTTACTTTGCATACGAGAAAGTTAAGATCAGCGATTTTATTCCAAATTCAGCTATTTATCTAAATTTAAAAGTTTTTATTTTTCATACATAAAAAAATGGTATCATTGTGGGTGTTTCCCTCAAAGTAAGCCCATTCAGTTCACGCACTTTAACCTCATTCAAAACTATGCACCACTTGATATTTCAGGCAAAACATTAGTCCCAGAAAACATTCATCTTCGATTACAGAGAGCTTCAATATCAAAAATCGTAAACACCATTTATGAGAATGGGGCGCAAGTAAAAGCGAATAGGGTGCACAGATGGGGGATGGAAGATATTTCCCCTCTTTCATATGCGATGAATGGATATATTCAAAGCGAAGTGCCCCCCTCGCCGCTAAGAAATTACGCACCCTGATTTCTTGAGAGCCAATTCTGCACGGTGCTTTGTCGCTCGATGGACCGTGCAACCGCAGCATCGAGCGTGCGATCACCATTTTCCGTATTTTTCCTGTTTTAAAGGGATTTTTAGTTTTTCTGAGGGGAAAAAAACGGTCGCGTGCCCTTAATTTCATGCGAGAATCGTTTCTCTTGTTTTTGGTGAAGAATGGTTGAATTTACAAATAGGATAAGTATAGGTTTCTTAAAATCTTTTTTTTTTTTTTCTTCTGCCGCGACTACTTTTAGGTCGAAGAATAAATTTTGCGACCTCGTTTTTCGGTCTGGAAAATAAGCTTTAAAGCATACGTGAATGCATCACATTCCGCTCTACTCCATATTTTCCGCATAAAAAATAACTTGTTCATTTAAGGGTTTGTTATTTGCTCATTTCATCATTGCCTATTCGGCATTACTGTGAATTATTCATTTAAAGTAAAGAAATTTTTACGCATATGTATTAAAATATAAATGCATCAAATATCTTCTTAAAAAACTTTAAAAAAAACATTATTTTTTAAAATTAAAAACATGCATTTAAAATTTTTTAAATATTTCAGGCAATTTAATTTTTAATTTTTTTATTATTTTTTTTTATTATTTTTTCTTTATTATCCTATATGAATTTATTTGGAGCAAAACTGTATATGATTTTGTATATGAATTCCAATTAAAAGGTAATTTTTCCGAAACGTTTTTATGCAACCGGGTTAAATTTTCATAAATAATTTCTGTTTTTCTGAACTAAAATTGATTTTTAACTATTTGAAATTAGTCTAAACAAAAAATGCATACCCAATTTTCTTTAAAATTTAAAAGAAATCATCGTCCATTTTATCTAATTTCGCCAAAATTGTAAACATCTGGAAGATTTGGAACATATTTAAATCTAATTAGAACATCGTACAGATAAGTCTTTTAAAATATATTTTAATGACTCTTTAATATTCTTTTTATAGAATAATACATTTTATAATGCTATTTTTTTATTGACTATAAGTGTATATTTTGGTAATGAAAGATTAGCAGTTAGCAATTATATACAGAGACATTAAAGATTGGCGAACAATATGCAGACCAAGTCTTCTGCTTACTATAACTACAGAAATAGCTTCAGATGAAAATATTTTTTAAGTATTTCGAATTGTTTGATATTAAATACATCATTTGATATCATTATATTTGTGGCTATTATTATCATGTTTGTAATTATATAGGTAAGTACATATTCCATATTTATTAAGTTTAGTTTAGTTATATTAACGTCCCGTTTGAAGCAACACTAGGGCTATTTTGGGACGGACCTCGTCATTTTGAACCGCGGTCAGATGACGAGGACGACACCTGAGCTGGCGCCCCCCTCTCCACACCACACCGGCGGGAGGACGTTTGGTCAGGACGGATTTAACGTGCAACAGACCCCCTTACACGACGGCTCTTCGGTGGAATTGGGTCTCGAACCTGAAACCCTCCGGTACCGAAGCCGAGACCTTACCACCAGGCCACCGCGGCACCCCATATTTATTAAGTTATAATATTATAGATGTTTTTATTACCTCGCCACATCTACACCACTGGGTGAACAGCAACACGTCGAAAAATTTTGAAGTAGCCCGCACCCTGGAAAAGTGTGTCCTAAGTTAAGCTGCGTATTTTAAAGCTTTAAAAAAAATGGTTAAACAGAATATTACAACAGAAGAGCAACAAATCTTTATTCTATCAAATTGGTATCAATACTGAAATAGCACAAATCTTATTTTCACTTTAATAATAAATCTTTCTGTTGAATCATATGGATTCCATTTTCTTTCAACAATAAATCTCTCTCATATGATTCATATTTACTCTGTCGCCCCATAGCTTTCCCCCTGAATGTCTGGGAAAGAACTTTCGAACCTTGAGCGTATCATCGCTTTACCCTTCGCAAGAATGGGAAACATCTCCATTACTCAATCGGATGTTTATAGAGACTAGAATTAATTGCCGTGTTTAATTCCTTCCGCGTTAGGGATGAAAACCTTCGCTGTTACGAAAGGATTCGAAAGTTTTACGACTTCATATAAATTATAAACAGATTAATGAAGTGAAGCTCGCGCCATTCCTAATATTTTTTTTTCTTTCAGGAACTACATGTTAGTGATAATAAAAAGTATTTTATTTAGTTGTGCAGCTGGGAGGATGTTTTCAGCACTTTTTAATTGAAAGACGATGAGAGATTGCTGGGTATGGTTCGAAAACGATAACATACATTAATCCGATATTTCACAGTGTTCGTATTTCGCTATATGTAGAAAGATGGATTGTGAAAATTGATTTATTTCGATATATTGCTGCCTTTTGATAGAAAAGTTAAATATTTCGTTGTATATTAATTTACACCATAAATTGCTTGGTTGAAGTGTATATTGACCCTCAGTTGGCAGCTAATAAATTTTTAATAGGTAGATAGCAACGTTGAAAGGTCAATTTTTCAATATTCAATATTTTTAATTTCAGAATGGGGCATTTAATGTTTTAGTATACCATCTATTTGCATCTTGAAATAACTATTTTCTCAAAATAATAGTTTTCGTTAAATCGTTTTTCGAAAAAACTTCATAAATTAAAAACTAACGCATATATATATATATATATAATATTCAATTTTGGTGTAATAATTCCACATTATGTTCTCTAATTCCTAAACTACGGAATAATCTATTTGCTCGTTTAACCCTTTCCACTCGTAAATGTAATCCGACGCATAATTATTCACCTAATACAAGGGCTGGTTTATTGTTTTAAAAAATAAATATATACTATAATTGTTTTAAGTTAAATTTCCCTGAAAAATTAATCTATATCTTTTTACCATTCTGTAGGTATTTTTAACAAACAAAATTGAAAAATAAATAAATAAAACGTCAAAATGATGCACCGTCTTGAATGGTGAGTGAGAGGCCCCATCCGAGTGCAAAGGATTAAAAGGATTTTTTTTTTTTTTTTTTTTTTCATATTACAGCTTTTTTTAGTATTTCATAATGCGAGAGAAATGGAAAATTTCCTGCTGTTTATGAATCATATTCTGGTGTTTTATGATTGAAATGATACAGGGGTTATTACTTTGTATATATATATATATATATATATAGTGATCGAATGTATCACAAATATATTCGAGCACAGATATATTCACTCTGCACGATTCTGGATAAATCACATGATAAACTGAAATAGAAGTTCTTTGCTTTCTGCTTCTTATTTAGTCAAAAGAAAAAAAGAAGCACACATTTCTTCAGATTTTTATACTACTTTTATTTTTAACATATATTATTGTTTCATGATGTGTTTTTTTTAAATCAATCTGTTGTATGCAAAATTCAAAAATTAAGTTCTTTATAATAATTTTCAAAAACTTTATTCCGATCATAGTTACGCACCTAAGAATAGTTTATACGTATTTTATTAAGTGGGGTGAATGGAATTTGATGTTTAATTTTTAAAAAAAGTGAACTAATTGAAGCGTAACAGTGACTTAATAGAAAATTGAATCCACTGTCAAAGAATTAATCAAATGAAAATTTTATAATGCGAATGTCGATGCCATTTATTTTTCTTACATTTACATTTTGTTTTTACTTATATTAAAAACACAATGAGGAAGTATGAAGTTTTCAAATTAGAGAATTTGATGATTATCTCTATATTTTAGATTTATCATGAGATCTTAGATCTCATGATAAATCTAAAATATAGGGATAGATCTCATGAGATCTTAAAATATCTACAAATTTGATCTGTAGAAAAAAGTTTTTTTCATATTATTAACTTTCTCCCATCGTTTAGGAGTTTTCGTCAATGTTGATTTATGGTCGGTAACACGATTAATAACATAACATAAACACGATTAACTCGAAAAAAAAGAAACGCATTGAGAGAGAGGAATGAAATTTGGTATATAGATTCAAGACAGAATTTATAGATTTCCAACAACTTTTGGTTTTTTAGTTCAGTTCAGTTATATTAACGTCCCGTTTTAAAGCAACAGTAGGGCTATTTTGGAACAGCCCTTGTAATTTTGAACCGCGGTTAGATGACGTGGACGACGCCCGAGCTGGCAGCCCCCTTCAAATTTCCACACCACACCAGCAGGTGGACGTTTGTACTAGACGGGTTTAGCGTGCCCCAAAGTCGATTACACGACGGTTCTTCGGTGGAATCATGTTTCGAATCCGTAACCCCTCCGGTTCCGAAGCCGAGACTTTACCACCAGGCCACCTCGGCTCTCCAACATCTTTTGAAAATCCAATCAAAGTCTGTTCGGTTATCCGAATATTGGTGAACATGAGAAGTAAAAAAATTTAGTTATACTTGATACCTGGTATTGATTAATCGCCAATTATTACACTTTTAAAATGCTAGAATCACCGTAAAAACTAATGTTTCGTAATTATTGTTTGTCAATGACACGCGATTAATAACATAAAACTAATGGCTTCCTTTATTATACTAAGAAATCGACAAAAACTGGAATTTTGAATTTCTGTACACTTGCAATACTTTATAAATAAGAAAATCAATAAGCTAGCAGTTATTTTTTTTAAAAATAGGAATAATTAATTTAAGCGTATTCAAGGCATATTCATCTGAAGAAGGATGAGAAAAAGTTCCTTAGTATAATAAAAAAAAAAATGTCACTAACTACTAACGATAAAGTACCGGCTTTTTTTCTCCCAGTAAAGCACGATTTTCTTTCATACCTCTAAATCTATGCAAAAACGCGATGTTTTCAAGATCCATTCAAGAATTGAGGGAAGTCCCTCTTCCTTTATTCCCCACCGTGAAAATCCTGCGAGGACGGCACAAAAGCCATTGAAGGCGAACAATTTGCCTTTGAGGTTTTCAGGGAACGTCCCCAACGTCTTTCATCGGGGCCCTTCTGTAGCTGAAGTACCTTCTCTTGTAAATCACACTGCATGAAGAAAAGCGATGTCAAATCGTCCGCACTGAAGGGCCCTGCATTAGTTCTCGCCATTTTGACCACAAGAAATTTGCCGGTTTGAAGTGCTCGACGCGACCATTTTGCAGTTGAGGGTTTATGGCATGTTTGTAAATTGATACCTCTCACTTCTGCATCATAAAATATCGAGGGTTGGGTAATATGCGTGCAATAAGGGCCCTCTACGTTGGGAAGGTTCCGGTACGGCGCTGAATCAAAAATTTTAAGAGGGTATCGCATAACATTCCAGGTTCAAGCAAGATTGCTAGGAACCAAATATCCATTACCTTTCGTAGATATATAAAACTAGACAATAATCTGGGCGAACAGCTGGCTCGTCCAAACTATTGATTGTTTTTAGACTGTTGAACGACTTATATGGAATGTTTTTTTTCAATTCAGTTTATTTGACATGATTTAAAAATATATATTTAATTAAACCAAGCTGAAAAAAATAAAAATGTATATACTACGAAATAAAAACAGAAGTGAAAATATTATTTCGTAAGTAATGTGGAAATAAATAATTTTTTAAAAATAATTCTAGCATTGGCAAAAGCACGCGAATATTTTGATGGAGTTGACTGAAATTGAAACCATTTCTGATTATGCAGTGCCATCCATTAGGTATATGCAAACATATGGTTCATGAAAAGGTATATGGTCATATTTGAAAAGGTTAATTAAAAATCCTGTTCAATGTTACAAATATTCTATTCTGAATTTTAAAAAAAACTATTATATAGGTTTTGAAGCATTAAAAAAAAAAGAATGAACAATGCTCATATAAGGTAGAAGAAACCGATCGTTTTCAAAAAAAGTAAGAAGATGAGGATGAGGCACTTCATGAAGGATGTCTTAAAATAATATGAGAAGAATGAAAACATTGAATTCGCTGAGAATTAAAACGTGGGCACTCTATAAGAATGTTCCGAACGGTCATTAGGCATTGACATAATGTGTATGGAGGGCGCGGGCTCCGGAAACAAATACCTATGTGTAAGTCAAGTATAGCCATTTCATAAATGGGTAATAATTGTATTTGATTTTTTGTTGGATAAAATGGTCAACATTCGATCGATGAGTTTGAATTTCATCATAATATTAAAATCATAACTACACTGCAAATTAAATTTGAAAAAGTTATTAAAAGTAAAGGAGAAAACCTGCGCAGGAGTATCCTTTCAGAAGTAATTTTTTGAGTTTTAAAGTAATACAAAACCCTTTTTGTGATATAAATTGTTTTGGAAGATAGGGTGATCTATTTCCATTGGTAAATCGTAGCTATTATCCATCTCGTGACGTTCTAGAGTCAACTTTCTTATTCGATGTCTTCGGATTCTTGATCCTTTGTGCATCTTCTTTTCTTCTGACTAAATGAAGTGTTTGACGCGGCCAGCAACAATAATAATATTTCAGAGGCATCAAAACAACAATTTATAGCCAAGCATGGAATGCCTGAATCTATCTTAAGAAATTGTTGCATACGTAAATCAGTCCCTTTCTACGCATGCGCTGCCTATTTGCCGTCTTATAACTGGCCGAGTGTAAGCCTGACATAAAGAAGGAAGAAACACTGTAATATTAAATAATTAATGCCATTCTTTCAGTATGAGTCCACTGGCGAATGAAGGGAATAATTAAAAAGTGTACAATAATTTCATTTAACGGGATTAAAAATATGATACAATAACACCAGAAGGAGTGCTCTCCCTCAAACTTTCTCACATAATTTCTAATAAAAGTTTTATCCTAAAGAATGTTTTGTACGGCATTGGCGTGCAACAGTTATGAAATATGAAATTTTGGCTCGAATTTATAGTTTCTACTGAATTTGTCGTGTGATCCTCGGTGATTATTCCTTGGCATGCGGTTAATAGTATCCGAAACCGAGTTTGTGTTTTAGATGCGTTTTTCTCAATTGCTTGAAACAGAAATTATAGGCAAAAACTGTCCTTGTAGTCACAAAATCCCATTCCAAATCTGATTAAGTCATTGCGTTTACATGTTTCTCTTAATTTTGAACTACGGTCAGATAACGAGGACGACACCTGAGCTGGCACGCCCCTCTCCACACCACACCAGGGGGAGGACGTTTGGTCACGACGGATTTAACGTGCAACAGACCCCCTTACACGACGGTTCTTCGGTGGAATCGGGTCACGAACCTGAAACCCTCCGGTTCCGAAGCCGAGACCTTACCACCAGGCCACCGCGACCCCTACAGATCGACAGATGTCAACCCCTTGTTGGAATAGGAATCAAAATTTGATAGGTGTCCACAATAAAGATACTAAATCTGTGTACCGAATTCTATCCATGTAGCTCTCTTCGTTTTGCATTTTCGTGTTAACGTATATTTGAACATCCAGGCAAACGGACTTCTTCATAAGGAATTTTGCACAAAATTCGAGAGAAATCTACAATAAAGACCGTATACCAAATTTCATCCGTCTAGCTCAAAGCGTTTTTTGCTTTGCTTTGTCACAGATAGAAATTTTTTTAAAAAAAATGTGTTTTTCGAACTCAAGTTGGTTTAAAATGTAGAGATTCGTCAAAATTTCGTGTTCTAATTTTTTTTATACTTTCTCTATACTTCTTATACGAGAAATTAAAAAAAAAAAAAATACATTCTCTTTCAAATATTTTCTTTTTTCTTGCATGCGAAGTCTATGTATTGTAAATTTTTAGTATATCCGAAAGCACATTTATTGAAGCCTTACATTTATTAATTGTATCAACGTAATTAAGTTCGGAACGACGAATACAATTCGTTTAACCTTTGGGTCTAAAGATGTCTAAAATACCTCATTCAAAATTTTGAGATCGAATATTTTCATTATAGGGTCCCTCGCACTTCGATTGCCAGGTAGTAAATCAGATATATTTTGCGGCACAGTTTTCATCTAAAAGAGTATTAAACTACAACTGCTAGTAAAACAAAAATTCAATGCATGTATGTATTATAGAGCATAGTACGAAAAAATGCATAATAACGTATCCTTCAAAGGATGTCGAGTGAAAAATATGTTTTTCATAATCCCTCTTACAGTCGCGGTTCAAAGTTTAAGAGGCCCTATTATAATCATCACCAGAATGAAGGCGAATAAAGATGGAACCTCGGGAGCATCTGGGGTTCTTTGGATTTCTGTATCTTATCGCGGCGAAATTTCGGTCCCTTATTTATGACGAGTGACGCAACCAGACAGGTGCAAGATTACGGTAAAGGAACAGTAATATCCCCGATAAACACGCAGCAGGGTATGAGGCTTAAGAACAAAACGTAGCACCGGGCCATTAAAAGAAACCACAGATATCCCAGAATTTTACGTGGCATCATAAAAGGCACAGAAGATTGAAATGCTTTTTCACATTTTTAACGCAGTTTCTTCCCACTGCATAAAATGGCAGAGTTCAGCAACCATCAAAGCACAGTTGTGGCAAATTTAATCATTTTTCTGCCTTAGTCAATGATCATTATGAAAATAGCCTTATTGGTAAATTGAGTGTCGCACGCTTACACATTTCTAGTGTAATCAACATGATTCTTATTTGCTTAATTTTTTTGTTTCAGTAGCTTAGAATAAATATAAATATCTTTCTTACGACTCAGGACTGATTGAAACTCACGCTTGTATATAATATCATTTAATTAGGTGTTGGTGTTTTGGTACGTTAAAAAGTGGATTTTTTGCGAATTTATGATGGTTTTTTAATTTAATATTCATAATGTTTGAATAAGTTTCTTTATAAAATCGTTTGAATATTGTTTCCAAGTCCATTTTTTGGCAAGTTACACTGATTTTTATATTTGCATTTATATATGTTTTAATGCTGTTTTACATCTTTCAATGCTGCATTCTCAAATGTAGAATATGATAGAATTTTCTTTCCAAAACTTCATAAATTAAAATCTAATGCATATTTTAGTTCAGATTTAGTAAAATAATTCCTCAATATGTTCTGCAGTTCCTGTACTAGAGAATAAGTAATCTGTTCATTTAGAAATATTTTATGGTTGTTTTAGTGCTTGACAAAAATGGAAAGTGGAATATCCCGTGTTATTTATCAGTCGAACGTCAGTATTTAAAGAATAGATAGAAATACAGCGTATTTTTTAGTTCCGAAATTGTATATATTCCTTAAGCTATCCGCAAAATTTTAAGCAAATCATTTGATAAACCTCTAAACTTGAAGATTTTTGTTTTATACCTCTTTTTAGCCAAAAAATGCCAATTTTTTTAAAAAAACTTTTGTTACTTAACTGGTGTATTTTGGTTTCATAGATATTTTTCAATCCTTTTTATGAAAATATGTAAATATATATATATATATATATATAATAGTTTTCTTAAGTTTTTCAAAAAAATTCATTCCGAACGTAGTCACATGATTTACAATTGAAATAACCGACCGCAATGAAGCAGATAGGTCTGAAAAGTGGAATTTCGTCAAATCTTGACTTCTTATTTTTTGTCACTTATAAAACCTTTTCTCGCATACTTCGTATCAGAAAAAGTAAAAATTGCAATTGAATTAGAATTCGCCGATTTCCTTTATAAAGTTTGATGCACTATACTCAATACCTAGTTCTTGATCCCATAAGGCATAAACTACAAACTGGACTATGTTAAAAAATTAAAAAAAAAAAACACTCCATGAATGTTACTATATTTTCTACTGTTTTATTCTTCTACGGGAAGACTACAAAAATATAGAAAATAATTATATGTACATCATACTTCGCAACGGCATAGCAGTTGTTGTGGTTACTTATGGCACTTGCCATTGGTATAGCACTCAAACACATTTATGAAACAATAAATTTTCAATTTCGCTTTCCAATCTGTAAGAACCATCAATGCTTTGAACGTGACCCGTGTTTTCTAAGCGCTGTGTGAGACTTAAATGTGGAGTTACAGGCGGTGAGATGCAAAGGTTTTCCTTGAACGGATTTCAGAATAATTTCACGGCAAGCAACAAGTCCGTTGGAGTACTTAATCCGCCTCGCCCCACCCCAAAACCGGTGCACTTAAAACCCTGCCCATTCTTAACTTCTCTTTAGGGTAAAAGGTGTTGCCGAATTATGGGGAGCTAAAACTGAGCACAAACTGTTGCAGATTTGGTAAACAAATGATGCAAATTACGCAATGCTAAGGAACCATCAGCAATTTTATATCATATTGAATAGCTTTCTCGTGTGCGAAATATACAAAATTATTTAAAAAAAACTGTGAAGAGATTTTGATGGAACATTCCGCTTGCAAACTACTTATTTCGAAAAACCGATTTTACTTTCTCGTATACGAAATGTATAAGGGAGAGTGTAGTAAATCGTCAAAAAATTCGAATTCGAGATTTTTGACGAATTTCCACTCCATGGGTACGAAAAACACGTTTTTGGAATTCTGTCTGTCATTGAAGAACGATAACTCAAAAAGGTTTTAAGCTAGATCAGTGAGATCTTGTGTATAGTTTTTACACGAAATTTGAAATTTTTTTTAACGCAATTAATTCAAAGAAAGCTATCTTTCCGACAAACCAAATATAAGTAATTACAAAACAAAGAGAACTTGATAGATAAAAGGTAAATATAGATTTTGATAGATTTGGCACACAGATTTAACATTTATAGTGTACATATGCATCAAAATCCGACAAGAGGGTTGACTGTCCGTCGGTCTGTACTTTTGCATTCATGCATACGGCAATGCATACGACAATTCAAAACCGAAGACTTATATGAATGAAATGTGATGAGTGATTTTGATTTGCGCCATTATATTTCTGTGCCAAATTTTGGTATAAAGCTTTTGAAAAAAAAAAAATCCAAAATTCACATTTTTTTCTCTTTTACTTGCTTATTAATCTCATAACAGCGATTAATCATCATAGATAGCACGTTAAAAGGCTTTTTCGTAACTACTGTGCGCCAATGGCATATGGTAAATAACACACAAGTATATTTAATTGAGAGCATGAGAGGAAGTTTATGAGAGAACTAGAAATGTATCCACCTGTGATCAAGATAGCGCAAAAACTCAGCAGACTGGATGTGTGAAATTTGGAATGATGATTTTTAAAGCAAACCTTTGGATTTCCAAAAAATTCGACTAATATCTGTCAAAGGGAAGTCTTTCTTTTTTCTTTTTTTTTCCCAACAATCTGTCCCTTTTGTATGCGAACATAATAATTCAAATCAGTGAGAGGCGTCTCAACAAAACTTTCTCGCTTATTCTCTAATAAAGGTGAATTTCTCTTTTAGACTGATTTTTATTTTACCAATCGATTGAAACCAAAATATGACACAGAACTACAGTTGCAGTCACAAAATCGCATACCAAATTTGATACATTTAAGTCACTGCGTTTTTGAATTATCGCGTTTATATGCTTTCTCGGAATACAAGCAGACAGACGGTTAATCCCTCTTTGAATATGGCTGAAAGTCTGACAAGGGTCTACGTTTTAGATCTTAAATTTGTGTACCGAATGTTTTCCATTTAGCTTTCTTCGCTTTGTAATTGTCGTGTTAAATTATATTCGATTAGGTGGGCAGACAAACTTCAGCTAAATAGATTTTACGCAAAATTTGACAAAAATCAATAAATTTGGTGCAAAAACCATGTAGCAAATTTCATTTGCCTCAATCAAAGCATTTTTCAATCACAGAGAGGCATTTTTCTAACAATGTGTGTTTCGAACTCAGGGAGATTTAAAACTTGGAGAGACTTCAAGTTCCAATTATACAAGCTTGAATCGTGGTCAAATGATGAGGAAGACACCTGAGCTTGCATCCCCCTTTCCAAAGTCCCGCACCACACCAGCCTATTCAGTAATGATCAGGTGTATAAACACAATACGATAATTAAATGGCCAAGCATAAATTCATAAGTCAAAATTAAAATTATAGTCAAACTTTGCGGGATTTTTATCGCCTCGCACCTGCCTATGAAAAACAAAATTCATGGGCAAGATAATAATTATATCCCGGATTTGCCTTTGTCAAGATTTTCATCATATTCACGATTTGTATTAAGTTAATTATTTTAGCATCATTTTACACTTTAAAAGAGTATTCTTAATTAGATTTAAAATGAATGCCATCCATTAGTTTAGAATTTCACAAAAAATAAAATTATCACGAGTGTAATATATCTGTTCTAAATCATTCGAAATAATAAAATCTTTATTAAAAAAACATATTATCAAGGTCATTTATTTTCAAAATTTCAAAATATTTTTTATTTGTAAGGAACACTCGAAATGAAGTGTCATTATCTACCCGAAGTGTTTTTGCCATCAATCATCTACAGATACACGCCAACCGGAATTTGCATATTCCAACTTTTTTTCCATTTTAAAAATTTAGTTAAGATACTCTTTTTTTCATTTACGTTTAATCACAGCCTTCGGTCTCTTGGAGTAAAATCTTCTGCACGGTCGCCTCTTCCTCTGCGCGGGAAAGAAAGCGATTTTGCATGTAATAAATAATCTGAACTGTTTCCGTTTAATTTGTGGAGTAGTTACAGTTCATGTACATACGGAATGTCACTGACCGGCAATCGCTTTGCTATGACAGGGTGCGGCAAAGAAACATACAATTTTTAATAAAAATAAATAAGTTAAGTAATATAACAACTAATAATAAGAGTAGACTTTTGCTAATGAAGAAATTTCATTGCTTTCGAAGTGATCGCCTTTTGCGGCGATGCAGAGGCTCAAACGCTTATTCAAATTTTCTGCTGTTGTCCACAAATCTTCTGCCTATAATCTAACCCATTTCCACAGAAGCGATTGCTTTAAAGAGTTCTTTTTGGCCCACGGAAGTACAACAGCTTCTAGAATGTCCCTTTGGCACATTTTTTTATTTATTTTTACGCACTTATCCACAAACATCGGAGGTTTTTTAATTGCTTGTGCAAATTCCTCTTCAGATCATGATTGACTTTGGATGTTGGAGATGCACAACAGTTGCCGAGTTGCTTGGAGCGTCTACTGTCCGTTTAATATTTTTTTCGTTGTCAAGGCATGCACTCATCTATATGAGATCCAATATCAGCTGCCAACTCGTCAGAACCATGATATAACATCTTGTTGTAATATTATTTTTTAACCCATCGAAACTTATCCAAAGTTCAGAGTCTCTGCACAGACAGCAGGACCCCAACAACAGAGAAGAATTCACTAGTTTCTAATCAAAGCATTCTTTCATACTATTATACAAAGCTTATAGACACAAATTTGATTTAAAAAAATAACTGACTTTTTATTATTAAGAAAATAATGTTAATATTGCACAAAATTAAAAAAAAAAGAATTTACATTTATTTGATTTTGTATATCAATAATCCATTAATATATTTAATAATATGCTTGTAGTTAAAAAAAAATAACATCGTCATTGGATATTTGATTGGGGATACCAATTTTTTTTGTTTGATCTTGAGAATACTTCACTCGTCAAAATTAGTTGCTATAAGAATCAAAACAGAATTATTCTAGCTTATTGGAACTGTTATTACTTCGGGGAATAGAAATCTTGGATATTTCAGATTGATTTATAGATCATACCTTTTTCATTTTGACAGAGTCTCTCAAAATTATTTCTTTCAATTTGTGAAAATAAGTTCAGGAACATTAGTTTACATTATTTTGACACTCAAAGATCAGATATTTAATGTACAATATTTGGACTTTTCCACATTCACACGATATTTCGTCCTTTCCGTATCTGAGCAACAGAGCATAATTGTAAACTATATAAGTGCAAAAAATGTTCAAAAAGTTTTTCACATTTAATTATTGAATGGTCATCGCTTTGTAATGTGATAAACAGGGAAAATATCTAGAAGTCCTCTAAATAGTTCGAAAGAGCATATAAAGTGGTCGCTATTGGGAAGGGATTTTCACTTTTGATTCGGGCATTCAGCTAATTATTAGCCGCTTATAGCGACCAATTCGTTCGCTCAATTTATCAACTTTTTAGGTTTGTCAAATGATTAATTTGCTATTTGATAGACTAAAAAACGTGGATTCAATCAGTATACAGAAAATTACAAAAGCACATTTATAACGAAATAAAAGCAAAAGTGAAAATCCTACTACTGATTCAATGCTTGGTAAAAACATGCGATTGAATGCTTTGATGTATAAGTTGGAATTCCTCCGTAGCATTTAAAAACATTTTTTTTCAGATAATGCATCAAAATGAATTAAAAATATCATTTCAATTAAAGAAAAAACTGTACAGAAATAAAATTGATATCATTAAAAAGATAATATTTTGAGTCTTAAGACAATACAAAAATCGTTTTTTATTGTTTTAATAATATTGTTTAATAAGATAATAATATTGTTTAATAAGATAATTGTTTTAAAAAATATGAATATTAATCTCCATAGGGAAGTCGTAATGATATGGCTAGACTTAAAATTAATGTGCTCTTATTCTACAGTAAATGTCGGTAAACTGGACAAACATCAAAGCACCCCAGAAAACTGCAAGAGGAGGAAAACAGGGGAAAGCGCGCCTCGACTGTCAGGCGACAGGTCGTTGAAACGGGGCTTTAGGCGATGTGTAGATGATGGGGATATGGGCAATAATACAATAGCGGTCATTTTGCGTTTATTTCAATGCCTGATTACTGCTCTTGCGCCGTAAAACTTCACAAAATCAACAGGTGTCTGATTCTTCTATCGTTACGATTTGATAGTCATGTTTTCATCGGAAACTTTATCATACGTGGGATCGCTCGCATCTCGTTCCCTTTTAGTGAATAGCATTTCTCTACCATTTAGTAAGAGAAAAAGCATTTTGATATTTGTTGTAGTTGCATCTTGAAATTTTATTTTCATTCTCCAGGTTTAGGAAACACCTTCATAAACATTCTGGTGTTGTCATATGTTTTATTGCTGCTATTTATAAAAATTACAAACTAGTTATTGTAGTTGTTCTTTTACCTTCCACAATCAGGAAATTTCAATTTCATCAAAAATTACAAACTATTTTATACTAAATAAGATTTTTGTCATTTTTATCTCGACTTTTTTACTTCTACTACTGTAGTTTGTATTTAATGTAAAAGTATAGATTCTAACTTTTAAATACGCTTAATATAAATGTAGGATTAATTCTACTGTGCGTTTTTTCCAAACAGTGTTTCTCGTTATTTTTTTCTGTGAAAATAAGTTTAGAAACAAACAACACGCTTTTCCTCAAGATATCCCAAAAAACAAAAGCGTTCATATGAATTGATATATATATGGTTTTAAATTTCTATATTTGATTCTATATTTAATATCCAGTTTATTAAATATAGAATTTATTTCCTGAATTACATAATTATATTTTTAAAAGATTCGTTAGGTTATCAAAAATGTCAAATAATAATAATTACTGTGTTTAGTTATTAATATATCTGTACAGTTATTAACATTATTATTATGTTGGCTTTATTGCTCCAAAATGCGGCGAACTTCAAAATGCACCGAAAGTGAAAGGAGCAAACAACTGACCAAATAAAGTAAAAGTACAGATTTACCGAAACAGTGGAATTTTTACAACTGGACATTTTACAACTTCATTTATGTAGGTAGGGCTTGACCAGTGGCTACAACATCGCTGGCATACCCACAATGAAAAAGTAAATATTTCTCTCCAGGCCGGAGATGCACCCCTGCTGTGTTCCCTCTCTCACCTGTGTACAGTAGGGGGTTAAGTAAAAAGGATGGCAGACCTTCTTGTTACCTGCTGCAATAAGACTTTTGAAGATTTACAAGGATTTAAAGTTCTTGGCATTTTTGGTGCCTTAAAGAACATAAAATCTCTAAGACGGTTTCTTTTGAATTTTTGAGAACAAGCTGTGAGGTATTCTGGTATGGTATTTATATTCTTGCTTTTGAGTCTTTCTATGCTCACTGCGTTGCACTTTTAAGGTCCAGCTTTGGAAATTTTGGTGGGAAACAAAAAAAGTTTTTAATTTTCTTTACATGTATTGGTACAAGATGATCAAAACTGAAGCTTTTAAATTTGAGGCCTTCTTTCATTATTCATCAAATGAAACTTTAAGAGGTTTATGAGCATGCCGCATGCGCTATAGTAGCGTCGGGGATATAAAATGATTCCTTTGTCGGCACTTGAACAATTGTAAACGGTCCGAGTAAGCTTTATTTGTTCACTTCTTTACCACATTTGGTTTTGTGACAAAAATGAAAAACCGTTATCACTTTGTCGAGAATGAAGTATACAATAGGAGGACTTATACAATATAGGAGGAAGTATACAATTAAGACAGTATTATCAATCCAATAAGATTGCGCATGTGCAGAAATGCCAAGAAATTTTCCTGTCGAGCAAGTACTAGTTGTTCGCTTTTACTGCACATGCGTAATCTCACCGGACTGGCAAACTGGCTTAAAATAAACTCTGATAAAGATAAAGTGTACTAATCATCAAAAAATTGGCGTTTCAGATGGTTATGAATCCGATCATATTTGAAATTTGATACTTGATCTTATGCAAATTTTCTCAAATTTGGGCCAAAATCTTTCCATAAGATGTTCCAAAATCTTTCCATAAAGTTCACATATATCCGATAACAAAATAAGGCAAATAGCTAGATGAATGAAATTAAAAATCTCTCTATATAAAGCGCAAACGTACGTAGCACAGAAATCGCTCTTATTAATTATTTGTGAGTGGTAACAGTGAAATGTAAACAAATCACAATACAAACGTCCCACTGAATGTTTCGCATTACTTCGCTTGATTCCATATTTTGCTCAATATTGAAGCTGCAAAACGTTACTAGAAATGCTTTGGAGAATGGTGATATCCATTAAGTCAGAGGTAATAAGATGTAAAAAAATAAAATAAAAATAAATAAATAAGCAGAAAATTTCAATACAGAGATCAATGAAAAACTTGTAATAAAAGAAATCCTTCCAACTAATGAAATTCACCTAATCTAAAATCTGCCTGGTTTTGGATCACTAATAAGACGAGGTTCCCACTTTTAAATAAACTTAAAAGAAAGAAAGAAAAAAAACTCGAATAAAAAAATTTAAAAATATTACTTTTGATTATGTATTAACCGAAAGAAATTTGAATAATATATGATATTTTAATTTTATGTTGATAGAAAATACTAAGAGGGCCACAGATAAAAAAATTCGAATAAAAGAAACTTAAAATTTTGGCAAGTTCACCTTACGGACAATATTCTGCGATTTCTCTTATCCTCATCGAAATCCACCTTGGCGACTTCCATCCCATCCCACCTCAAAGAAAGCCCCGAGCCAAGCAAGTGCAGCAACCCTGACAACCTCAGCCATCGCCTCTCAACCGGATTATCCTCCTCACAGTTAAGCCAGACGTCTTGGCGGAAGAATCGTATGTGGACCTGTGCCTCTTTTCGCTAGCAACGTGTGTTTTGTGTGTGTGTGTTTTATTCGCTTCTCAGCAGTGCTCTTGTTTTGGACGTTAACTGACTATCATCGCATGTGCGTTTTGGACTAAAACTTTTTTTTTGCTCTTTCCTATCTTTTCTCTGACGATGGCGTGGACGAAAGTGGTTTCTGTGGGGATGGTTCTTGTTTTTGGAGGTAAGATTATTATTACTTTTAAATATGTTAATGAGTTCAGTTTTGGGAGAGGAATGTTATCATTCTAAATTACTGTCA
>JAPMOR010006186.1:0-21728 GCA_026543865.1 Argiope aurantia
TAAATTCTGAAATAAAGATTCAATACAACAGCATGAGTTCTGATATAAATTTGAAGATTGGTGAAGTTAAATCTGATTATTATTTGTAAATTATTTTATGTCGATTTTATATCATTTTAATGAAAAATATAATCCAGTATTTCTTTAATTTTTATTTCTAAAATTGTTTATAATTTGAAATATTCACACCCGTGCAATATTTTTTTATACATTAAATTATATTTTATAATTCTTTAACTCGATAAAGGATGAGGATAAATATCGGAAATTTTTACAGTAATGTATATATTTTTTAAGGATTGGAATATTTATCAGTTCGAGTTAATTCAGATTTAATTTTGGAATTTTTCTTTAAAAATATTTCAGAAGAGTTTTATTAAAAAGTATTAATTGAAGATAAAAATAAGGACTATATAGGTCTTTCACCTGAGATAAATAAATCAAATCAATTTTTGTTTATTAAAAAAAATTACCGTTTCCTTTATTACGTAATGATGTAGCTTAGATTTTCTAAATATTATAATATATATTCTAGACTATATCAATCTATCAAGTTTCAAATCCGCAAAAGATCTGCGAAAATGTGATAGGTGAAATGTTTTCTAATAAAAAATAGTGTTATTATGTCTAATATAATATTGTATTACTATGATTATAGTCAAAAGGAAGATACTTAGCGTCATATTTGTAATAAAAAACCATGTTTTATCCGAATATTGAGTATGTATCCGAAAAAGAAATCTGAATTATATTATAGCTTCATTAGATGAAGAAATGAAGAAATATTCTCATGGGGAAATATTATATTTACTACTTACCTGAGGATGTGCTGTTTTCGTATTAAATAATTTGTATATTTATTATACTAAAATGTTTTCCAGAAAAAGATGCATTTCCGCCTATGTGATTTCTTTTCCAACGAAATCCGAGATATCAAAGATATGCCTGGTATAAAATGAACTCGGGAACCAAAATAATACAAGGCATGGACCTTCTAATATAAGGCCGAAATAATACAAGGCATGGACCTTTTAATAAAAGGCCGAAATAATACAAGGCATGAACCTTCTAATATAAGACCGAGATAATACAAGGCATGAACCTTCTAATATAAGACCGAAATAATACAAGGCATGAACCTTCTAATATAAGACCGAAATAATACAAGGCATGAACCTTCTAATATAAGACCAAAATAATACAAAGCATAGACATTCTCATATAAGCTCAAAATGATACAAGGCAAAACCTAAAAAATGAAATGAGATTGTGAGCGTTTATAAATTTATAAGATTGATAGATTATATATAATAACAGCGGCATTAGAAATTCCCCAATCTCGTTAAACAATACTGTTGCTTTTCCTGAATGTTTTAAGAAAAAATATAATACGAGAATACAAATATATTATTTAACTCAAGCACATTAAAATGTATCTGTGTATGAAATAAATCAAGTAGAATGGATTTCAGTTTAATGAAGCTTGAGCAAAAAATTGTGATAAATCACTAACATGTAGGGGATATATAAAAATGAGGACTTAACAATGAAAACTCAAAACAAATAAACAAATAATAAATTACAATAAATATTTTAAAAACAGATAGCAGTTACTTTTCAAAATGAAATTTTCGTTTCTTTCATTTAAAATGAAAAGGAAACATGATATATTTATTCATAAAATAATTACGCTGTTTTTGAACAATACGGATGGAGAATTTTGAATCATTTTTCAATTAACCGACGATAATTTCGAAATCTTACATTGCCTTAATTAAGAACCGAATTTTATTATATCTGGAAAAGAATTCATAAGAAAATATCAATTAAAGAAAGATTCAAAGATTGTTACAACTTTAAGGCAGATCCTCCAATCCCAAACATTCGCATTCAATTATTTCATTTTATTTGTAACAGAGTAATAAATATCCGGTCTCTAAAACCAGAGACGTTAAAAAAAGACCAACACTTTCATTTAATTAATTAAACTGTAGTAATATAAGAAGAAAACGAAGACTCTTCATATTTAAAGCCGCCCATGAGAAAGCTTTTTAGTATTCGATTTTTTTTTTCCTTTATAAAATGTTTCTTTTTTTTTATCTGAGCATGTGAGTAGATTTTTATAAGAAAAATAAATTACTGGGTTTGAAAAGATGTTTTTTTAATGAAGAATTAAACATGTTTTTCTTTTTTTTTTCTTTAGGGATTAAGGTATGACGGTTTTTTTCCTTGAAAAGAAAATAAATGTTCTACCATCAAAAATTTCTCAAAGTGTGTGTTTGTTCTAAATAAATAATAACCTAAAAGTTTTTTTTCTTCTTAAAGGTTCAAGGGGAGAAAAAAAGATAATTCATCTTTACAGAAATAGATGTGAAAATATTTATGAAATATAAATTTTTAAAACGGGAAAATTAAATAATAGGCAGTTGCGTGTATACATTATATATTTTTCATATTAATTTAATCTTATAAATTATGTATTTTCCACTAAATAATACACAGAATAGTTTCTTCTTTTATTTTATTTTAGACAATATGTACGCAATCATACACCATAACGTATACATTAATATTTTATCATTTAATGGAAGAAACTTAAAGAAAGTTAATAAATAGTATTCTATCGAACATAAACATATTTTTATTTCGCTTTTGAATATATTTATCTTACATTATCCTTTTTAAAAATGGGATATAATGAATAAAGGGATATAAAATGCAAACAAATGTTTTGATATAATCTTCCTAAATTTTAATTATTAATACTTGCAGTTAATATAAATTTAACTTTTACAGCGTCTTTTTTTCTCTACAAGTTGTGTAATATTCCATCTTTGTAACGGCAAAACCGTGTTTCCATATGAGGCGCTAACAAATAAATTGTCTTAATTTATTTTATTTCTTTTCTATGAAAATAAATGCAACATGCTATTATTCCGTACATTAATACAAATTTACATATTATCTGAATAAAATATTACATTCTTGTAAAATTGTTTTTATATCGATTAAATTTGTTATGTATAAAATATCTAAATAAATAGCGAAATATAATACACGTGCAATGAAAGTAAATCCGAATAAATTTTTAAAACTAACTCAAGTTATTTTTTGACAATTTTAAGTTAAAAATTCAGTTAAATTGATAATAAATATTTATAACTTTTCTCTTTTTAAACAAATCTGGCATTTTCAGAAAATAAAGTTTTTGCAATAACAAACAATTCAACAAATAGATAAAACCTCATTATGTTTTATTTATTTGTTTTCAATGGAAAAAGTAGAATGGGTTTAAAAGTTTTAAAACGTCGACGGAATATTAAACGAAAGGAAGAAAGAAAAAGAAACATTAATTTTCCAAATAAAATAACCAAAATAAACCAGGAAGACGCTACGTTCTTTTAAATTTTTTTCTATCATTCTGGATAATTCACGTATTTAAGTTTGAATTTCACAAAAACAAATTGCATACACCAAGTAGTCTTTGCAGTACAATTAATATTCACTTTTGATACAATTATATGTTATAGTTTTGATTTTTAAAATATAGATGCTATTTTGTTAAGAAATTAATTTTGATTCGCTGCCTACGTTTGTGGACCAATCATGATATATCTTAAGATTAACCTCTTCGTGAACATGAATATCTAGTGAAACATTTTACATTACAATTTTCATATGTTTTTAAAGTTAATATTTAGAAAACAGGGAAGATTTTATGCTATCGTTGCATATTAAGGATAGGATAGTAATTTCTGGAGATTTAATTTAAAACTAGTAAAGCTTTCTAATTTTGTATTTATTAATAGGGTACAGTCATGGAAAAATACAACAGCTTTATTCTAATATCTTTCATCGTACATTCAAAAAGATTCCTTTGAAAGAGCCTAACATACTCAGATTTCTTAAAAATGTCCTGTGACAACACCCATTTTTCCCATTAAATTTCAAAAAATACATCGAAAGTTAATTCCAGAAACAAAGTTTCATTTTTTTGGTCTATTCGTTTTGTAATTATGTTCTTATAAAATTAAGTTTATAATGTTAAAATTAAATATCGAACTTTTATTCATAATAAACTTTTAAAGTTATTGACCTAAACTTGTTTTCTATGAAAATATAAGGTATTACATAGATTTTAAGTATACATTTAACATGAAAAAGTAATTTTTATTATGCGAAATAATTACAAAATTATAATTTTTTTTATTTTTATTTTGCAACATATTTAAATTTTGGCATAAAGCGAAAGACAAAACCATTTTATGAGGGGAGGCAAAATTTTGGCTGATTCTTGAGAGTAGTTTTCCCGTTATGTTAAATGTTTTGTATTGTTAAACGATGCTGTAAGAGCGCATTCACAAATTTCAAAATAACGACAGCTTTTCATTTGGTATTGAAAGGCTACTGCTCATGTATTCCTTAAAGCAAATAAGGTTTTCTGCATTGATGTAATATCGAAATATATTTTTAAAAATCTTTAGTGGCAAAAAATGTGAAATCAAAGTGAAAAAATTCTTTTGCCATTATATTTTTTAACAGGTGCCATAGGATAATTCTAAATGTTTACAATTTTATATATGTAGACAATCTCCAATGAATATTTGAAAGCATCTTTTAGATCTCATCACCTATCAGCATTCATTACTACCTTTAAAACCGTGTTTTCACTTTTTACATAGGACGATCGATTGTAAAATAAATCTAAGTGCTCTTTTTTCTTCTGCGACTGCATATTATTTGAAAATGTATTAGATGTATTACTTAATATTTTGAAAATTAAATCTGTTCGAAAAATTTTTTGACTAATGCATAATTATTCAAGAGGATGCAGAACGAAGAAACCACTGAGTCAACCTTGGAATGAAAATTTAAAGTTATGAAAAAATTCTCTAGTGAAGAAATTAACTGTTAATGTAAATGTGTGCAAAATATTTTGGTAGAGATCTTGATAGGTCTCTACAATTCAAGATTTAAATTACTATAAAACCACAAATGACTCTCTTGCACAGTGAACACATCAATGTGCTTATTTTCCAGCACTGATTGAAATTATTTTCCGGAATGCCAATGGTGCTAACCTGACCGTTATTTCCTCACACAGATTCTCGATTTTTTTTTATATTTTACCAACGATGATTTCAAGGACCCAATTTCATTCATCAAAGTTTTGTAGATTTTTGGACTTATGGAGGACATCAAGCGAAAACTGGAACATCCCGAATTAGTAAGAAAGTATAACAAGCGTTTCAAAAACCAAAAAAAGTCGAATTTTCATTTTGTTGCTATAAAATTCAGTTTTGTTCCTTTAAATTATAAAATAAGAATTTATCTGATGATATCTCTAGCTAAAAGGACACAATCTTACTTTGGCTACACGTAATGAGAAATTTTACACTTTTGAACAAAGGTCTGAAATAAAACACTTAAAAATTGTATTCAAAAATATGTCGATAAAAATCCAGTTTTTCAGAAAAATGAGTGCTTCTGATCTCGAAATCTCTTAAAATTTAGAAAATCGATACGAAGTATGCTGCTAGAACAGCATTACTAGTAATTACTTGACAATGTGGATTTCCTTCATAAGGAATTAAATATTTAAGAGTTCACACACATATTCTTCTATTAAATTTTTGATATAAAACTTACATCCAGTGTGTTCTTTAGCTTCATTAACCACTCTTCTTTGTAGTAATCAATTACACATTCATTCCTCTTTCAGAAAGATTACTCACCCGATATTCCGAACAATACCTTCGTGCCACATTAGGAAAGTCAAACTTAATCAATGCCACATATTTCAAAAGGAAGCCATTAATTATCAGAAAAATAATTTTAACTTTATTCAAGAAGCAGTCTAAGCTAAAGAGGCATTTCAAATTAATCTTCGAGTTTCGAATCCACTGTTTCTTTTAAAAACATAACATCGGTGACAAGGATTTACATACAATTTTTGGAACGTAATATTTTCTGGAAACAGGAAGTACAAAATTCTTTAATCATCCCAAAGCCATATTATTTTAAAAATAAAGAAATTATCCAGACATTGTGTTATGTAGCGATGCCATTTTCTCAATATTCTGTTTCAAGTCTTTTGATTGTAAAGGACCTACAATGTTTGGAACTTCTAATGATGAATGTGCAACAACAACAAAGAAAGTATGAAATTTGACAAATATTTCTTAATTAGTGTTGCGTAAACTCATTCATTATTACTTGAGGTAGAAACAGCAATCTGTGAAGGAATGTATGTTTTTGTTTTTATCCTTTTATTTGTTATGCGAATATGCCATATCTAGGCTTCTGGGGTTTAGGCCTTTTAATTGACATTCATGAATTTTTGTGCAGTTCATTTTTAATTCTTTTATTTTCAGAAGTATTAAATTACTAGCATATTTTTAAAACTATAAATATTTATTTGATATTACTATATCTAATAAATAGGAAACACAAACTGGTAGTTGAAATTATGATGAAGAATTGGCTAGATTTTTGTTATTTTTATTAGGTTTTGCATAAAATCTATAGCCCCTTTAGCTACTCTCGCCCAGAGTTTATAGCATAATGCATAATTTTCAAAGATTTGTGATTTTCTGGCGCTGAGGGATTATATTAATTTGTATCTATTTCACTTTATTTTTTTACGCCTCGGAAACACTAAATCTTACATGCCATCGTTTATAATTTAAAAAAATAAACGTTCATACAGGGCTTTAAAAATGGTTTTGCGTAGACTGAGAATTTGATATATTCATCTTGATTCAATGAATATTTATGCGAATTCCAACGTTTAATAAATACAAAAAATAATCAGTACATGATTGAATATTTGTCAGTCGTTTCTAAAATTTTATGTCAACTGACAAAGTAGCAAATACTTTGCCCAAAATGTCAAGTATTGTCTATTCCTTATTCATTCAAAAAAGGATGAGGATTGAGACAAAAAATACTCAATTTTGAATATAAATTATTTTTTAAAGGCAAAAATTGAAGAATTTATTTTTGATACTCTGTAATTTTTTTAAATATATGAATATTTTGTTTATATATTTAAAAAAAGCTATATTTTCAATCAATTTGCTATACTTTTATTTCAAATATCTGTACAAACTCTAGAGTGTATTGAAATATAATTGAAGTAAATACACAACTTCTTTTTCAGTACTTTCATAAAATAGTGAAATGTAAACCATGTTTTCAGCAAACGAGTTAATGGTTAATATTTCCATAAATAAAATTAGACAAGTTTTTCACAAAATTTAAAAAAATGTATATAATAAAGTGGAAAAGTAATTATCGCTCGCTCTCTGAATCTACGCCTATGATATATATATACACTGACTGTAATATTACTATGATTCTCCCATGATAAATGAATGAAAGATAATTATTTTTAGTTTTGGAATAAAAATAAATTTTTTTTACACGGATAAATTGATGCAACTTTACAAAACACCGAATAATATTTTAATAAGGAAATTATTATTATTTTTTTTATCAAAGTTCAATCATTTCGAATTGGATCGTTAGAAGGCTTATTCTTCATAACTTTGAAATCAATGTTTGGTTACAGTAATTAAAGTAATTATATAATTTTGTAACAATACTTTTATTAGAATCAAGTTCATTTGGATGAAATATTAATGGATTTCAGTTAATTCTTGAAATGCATTAATATCTCAATGATAAAATGCAATTCGAAGCTAAAAAGAAACATGTCAGAAAAATTCATTAATAATTGAATCATGTTTGAAGTACCCTTTTACTTCATTTATGTTCAAAACGGCATTTGGTATAAAAAAAGCCCTCTTAATGCATGTGGTATTCAAAATATAGCTAAGGATGTAATTATGATTCTCTAACATTGATTTAATATTTTTTGTCCAGTTATGAACTATTATATAGTAAACGCCGTTTAAAATAATCGCGCATTATCTTATCATTCACTTTATAGTAACAAAATCCTTTAGACTAACTTGAAATCTGTAGAAATGTAAATCAATGTTGTTTTCGAGTAACTTACAAAAGCAAAATGGATAAAAAAAATCAGGAACTGGTCCAAGAGTTAAAGATCAAATGGAATTTCCAAACATGTATGAAAGTTTTCCTAAAATTAGTCAATGTAACGCTGAGCCTAGATAAATGTCTCTTCTTTGTAAACTTTTGAAAAGTCGTAATGGCATATTGAGGTGAAACGTAAAAGAGGCTGGCATATAACTTTAGTTTACAAATGTAAAAAACCTTGACGTTCTAATTTACTAATATAAGGTAAATCAGAAGACTCCGTAGATGTAATTGAATTCATTGCTACAGATTGCTGAAATTAACTGATGGAATTATCGTTTTCAAAAAACTCATTTATAACAAAAAAAAAAATGACGGATATAGCAAAGTCATATCAATGTACTCAAAAATGTTGCCAAAAGTTATTACTTCGCATGTTCCAAAAAATATCTACAATAGAAACAAAAGTAATGTTTTCTCCATTTTAGCCGTAATACGTCCCTTACACAATTTTTTTTACAATTCAATATTCTGCCATGTTAACCTTATCAGGTAAACATTTTGCTTCCCACAATCATGTTAAACTACTGATAAATATATTAATTTAATTTTCATTATTTATGCCTTTATACATTTAGTTCTTGATTTTAATAAATGACAAGGTTCTTATAGTAAGTAAAAAAATTGATAAATATTAAATAGTTCCCAAGATAGTATCTGCAGGAAGCTAGTAAGATTCGGTTCATATGATAGTGTGTCTTTTTTCAAAACTCTGTAATTCTCGAGTTTTATATTAGAACTTATATAGATTATAAAAAATGTTCGTAAACTTAATTTCATAACTCTGAATTTATTAAATAAATAATGATATCCGCTTTGGGGGAAATTTTTAGATAGAAGTTAAAAATGTTAGATAACTGAATTAATCCTGAGACATCGAGTGACTAGAATGCTCTCTCGTGGAATTTCCATCGACACCAATGTTGCGGTGATATGATGATGATAAAAACAGACCTGTCCGGCTTTTTTTTTCACTGAACTATCGTAATGCATGAAGCAGAGCTAGAAATACGCTGATAGTATGGAACTTACTAGTTATCATTTTGTAAAATAATCGTTGTTTAAAATTGTTCTTCTTTATTAACATTTAGCAGATAAACGATTTTGATGCTTATTGCATTGATTTTTTTTCCATTTTCAGTTTTAGAGAAATGATGTATTATAATTATTCTAAAATAATTTTGATTTTTATTACCGAATGTTGGTATACGGGGAAAGTATTGCTTAAAATATATAAACTTTCGAATATCAAAATATTTAATTTTATAACAATCATACTCTGAATATTTATCAAGCTATATAAAATGTATAAGGCTAAATAACACTGGAAAACCCTTTCTCTAAATTCAACAATGAGTAAAAACAATATTATTATAATAACGCATAAATTTGAATAAATATTTCTAAGCCTTGAACTTCCTTCATGTTTCTAAGTTTCTGTAATTTGAAAAAAAATAAATATTAATGTTAGTTATATGAAATTTGTTAGTTTAACCCTTTTTAGAGCCATGGAAAGTATGCTTCCCACCAAATTCATCAATTTTTGTATGAAATTATGTAAGTTGGCAGACGTTCTGACAAATTTGTCAATAAGACTGAAACTTAGATCCTCCAATTGCTTATCTCACACAAAATGGTGTGTCTTTATTTGTTATTTAATTATTAACCAAATTAATTAATTAATCAAAATAAATTATCTAATAAGCAAAATGAGCCACTTTTCTTAAGCCAATCTCAATCCTAAAAGTATTTTGATTTAACATGACTAGAAAAAAAAATGGCCTTTTAAAGGGTTAATAAAATATAAATAATCAGCCTACCGATATTTCAAATTCTATTCTTTTATTACAGATAATTTAAATAACTATTACAACCTGACATACAATTATAACTGTGAAACTTCATTAAGGAAGTAAAAAGAAATTAGAACTGAAGAAAACTTCTTATGTTCATAATTACAGATTACGATATTTGTGTTCCCCACTATATATTTGTTGGCTTTCGAACCTTGTAAAGATTTGTTTTACCCGAATCATTAACTTTCCGGAAAGCAATTAATTTCTTAAAAATAGAACCGATAAGAAAGGCAGGTACAAATGTCTCAAATCTCAATTTAATGACTTTAGAGAGGTTATCGAAATTTTTGAAACATTCGTAAGATATCAGATAAAGTTTCTCTTCGTACAGTAGCACTGGTCGAAAATTATTATCTGCCCTAAGAAACGAAACAAGTAAAGAGTCATTTTTCAGTAAAGACAACTCTTCCGGGCAACAGGATATCCAAAATTGCAAGAAATCGCTTTAGTGACATCTATATAAAATTCTAACGTTCCTTTAATGCATGCCATTAATCCTGTATATTTGTAAAAATATAAGAATAAAACTATATTCCATTGAGTAAGTACGAGATGATAGCAAAGCAAAACTTGGTCTTCAGTTATTTCGGCTAGTATGGTTACAGTGCTGAATAATAATTATACAGGCCGGGATAGCCTGGTTGATCGAGCGTTCGATTCGCGTCCCTTAGATTGCGCGTTCGAACCCTGCCGGCCGAAGATTCCCCGCGTGCTTGGTGGCCGACGCGCGTATAAATCTGTCATGGTCAGAAAGTCCTCCATATCGAGAGTAATACCACTGGGGGTACTGGTTCAGGGGTGATAGCTCTCTGATTCAGGTCTAAATTTCTATGACTGAATGAAGTCCGCCCCGTAAAAAGGGTTGTGAAGTGTGTGTAATCAAGTTGTACTCTTGACCCTAGTTGGCTCTACGATAAAAATAGACGCCCCCCATCAGGCTTAAATCGGCTGTCTTCGAACAGCGGGCTTGTCCATGGTAAGTGCCATAAGAAACAACAACAACATAATGGTTTTATATATATATATATATTTTAAATACATGATCTTATACAGTGTTTCTTAAAAGACCTAAATGTATTTCAAGTAAATAAAAAATTATGTTACAGTGTTATATTTTAACCATATAAATGACTTTTTATATTAATCCCCTGCGTTAATATTTAAACATCTAAACTCACAAATATTTTCTAATCTGTGCTGGCATTGGAAAAAAAATAGAAAGATTTGGGGATATGAATTAATTATTCGACAGAATGTTTCGGGCAAGATGTTATAACAATCAGTGATAAATTACCAAGGTTTAAATTGCATGGTGGTGTTAAGAATTTCCTTCTAATATTTATGATTTTCAATTGCAAAGCATAACAAATGTAATATTCGGCAGAATTATTCCCACTCGGGAAGAACAACCATCTATCAAACAGGAAACTTCTCATCTCCCTACCTCAGATGCAACCAGCTACTTCAGAAGAAAAATCTGGAAAGTTAGTTCATCTGAATGTAAAAAAGGCTTAATGTAAAGTTATCTATTTATCATAATATCTTTTATTGATCATAATATAATTTCTTTGATAAATATCTCCTAGTATTGAAATTTACTTATGGTGCAATTTTCCTATAAAATTAAGCTACTTTATACATTTCCGTTAAATAAAAATTTTAATGATTAAATTCTTTAAAACGTTTATTTCCTTTTTGCAATTTTTTAACAAAGTTATTAAAAATTTACAGTGTTAATATCTTGGAAGTCAAATATCCAATATTGTAGATATAAGCATTCTGTAGAAACACAAGGGTAATACAAGCATCTATGGAAGGAAATATATCAATATGAATTTTCACTTACTGTATTATATCTTGGACATTTAGACAGATTTTAGCTTAGAAATTTAGACCGAAGCTCAGAAAATAAATAGAGAGAAAACACTGCATTATGATATATGGGTAAAACCAAAATAATGGATCTATTGAATTTTTTCAAATAGTTTTCTGATGATGTAATTATAGCATATAAATTATAAAAGTTATTTCATTTGCGTAGTATTTTACTCATTTAATTAATATGCAGCCGAAATGTCTCAAAATTAACTAGGATTGCAAATTCGACAGTTACAATATAAATTTTGGAGGAAAATAAGTTCAATAATTGTGAAAGTTTCATGAGGAATATAACAATTTGTTTAAATATTACATATTTAGTTTCCTTTTTTAATTCACAGAACTTCAAGCTTATATTCAAGACCATAAAATATGCATATAAATGCACTCATAACATTTTCAAAAAATGTATAAATTCCCTCAAGCTAGAAACATTAAACAATTCTGAAGTGCCTAATATATAAACCTAAATTATATAACAAATCAACAATAGAAACCAATATCAAACCTACTGTTAATTTTGAAGAAAAGAAAACATTGTGGAGCTCTTTTAAGGGTTTTTTGGGAAGAAATTACGGTCAATAACCTGAACTCAAATGCAATGAAGAAAGAACATGATACCAATATCAAAAGGATTTGCTATCAATATCTTTTTAATCGTATCAGTACTAACAGATTGTCGTCTGCTCGCTACCAGGAGCAATGACACTTTAATGGCAAATTTAGAAGGTGACAGATATTTTCGCTATTATTTGGCCAGCAACTACTTAATTTTTTTTCTATCACTTGATGTTAAAAAAGCAAAAATTTTAACTTTCATAAATCAAAAGAATTCTTTGATGTAAAATGCATTGTTTTATTAAAGATAAAATTTTACATCGTTAGAATTATTTGAATATAATTTTAGGAAACATATGCAAGGGAAGCGATAAACTATTATTAAGAAAGATATTTAAATTTCAAATGGGAAAATTTAAAAATGTAAAACTTTTTTTTAATCGGCACTTAATATGAATTTTAAATTGCATAGCTAATATTACTTTGAATAAAAAAAATTAAAATATCATTCAGTTTCATATAATTTTGAAATATGAGAAATTAAAAATGAAGAATAAATATCAATAAAAATCATGAGACGATATGTAATTGCTCGTAGTTTCTTTTCTAATACTTAATATAACAAAATTTCATTTCCAGAATGCATTCATTTTGTTATCAATTCTAAAAATATATCGATTCAATCTTGTAATATTTCTATGAATTTTCCGTGATATTCTGTCTTTTATATGTTTTATTTCTTCGTAACATATGAGTAATTCAGTTTTAATGATAGTTTTTTCATTATTAGTTAATAGTAAATTTATTAATATGCTAAATGAATCTCTTAAGTTGCTTCAAATGAAAATAATTCGTTACTTATCGTGAAATATGCAATGTTTGTTTTTATTATCGCAAGTAATCTCAAAAAAAATATATCAAGTATTAATTTTCCTTACAGTTAATGAAATTAGTATATTACATTTGACATACAAACTCTCGAATACAATTAGAATACATTATTCTTAATATTTCTTTAAAAAATGTGTAATATTTCGGCACAAAATCGCGAACCATTATCTTTATTTTTCAATAGTCTAAATATTTTAAATAACTGATGAACTACGAATATTTATAGAAGATCACTAACAATATAAATTTCCGGCGTCTCTTTTGTATTGGTAACGGATTTTTTTTTTATTTAAAAGCGATAGTTTTCACGGACTTTAAAATAAATGATATAAATATTTTGTATCGATAATAAAGCATTTTAATCTGAATATTTGTTTCCGAATTGTAGAATATATTAAAATACAAACATTAACAGCTGATATTTAATAATTCTAAAGAAAAATGAATATGACAGAATTTGAAGCAAAATTATCAATCCAGAAGTAAACCATTTTGATATTACGATTAAAAACGGCAGTTATGATTTTCTCCGTTAATGGTATATTTTGTAAGTAACTATTTACGTGAGATACAAAATTATGTGAAATTATTTCGAGACAAATTTATTTCGCATGCAGAATTCTTTGTTTCTCATCTTAGATTTTATATTCTAATTTATTATTTTATATTCTTATTTATATTCTTATTCAATATAAATGTGTTTTAATTTAATTAGTATTTAATTTTCACCATATAATAAATGCATATTTTTCATGAAAGAATTCAAGAAACTTTGGTTTTGAAATTATTTCAAATATGAAAAAGGCCTTTGTTTCTCTTACACGTAAACCAGAAACTAAATTCTCCAATTAACAGCTAAATTAGAAAACCAGTCTAATCAGTTTTCAAATTAGCGAAAAGGAAGACTATCAAGAAAATTCCATGATCACCAACATCTTGAGTATTACTTCACCTTCTAATTTATTTTCTTTTCCTTCAATCTGAAACTCAAGGGCGTGAAAATATCCGACCTTCATGGCAGTGTAATTAAATTTATGTTCATTCCAGACAGTGTGGAACACAACGACCAAAAATACTCTATTCTAAATTAATTGGGACCAACTAATTGGATTAGAGATCCAGATTTCAGGGCATATCTTTTATCGTCATGACATTCTATTGAAGGTGAATAAAGTATAATACAAGCAATTTTCATTGAACATGCAAGATAACTTATAATATTTCTCCGGTTTTAAAGTTTTCGATATGAAAAATCAATAAAAGAAATGGATTCCCTAAAATATTCAATTCAATTATAAATATAAGCAATAATTTAAGCCTCTTCGCTTATTCATGAAAAAAATATTAATGTTATCCAAAACAGAAGATGCAAATTGTGCTTTCAGAAAATTTATCAGTCATTTTGTAAAGACTAAGTGATGTAAAGGAATTTCAAATTCTACTAAATCATTAAACGTTAATTATTTTTTAAATTTTAATATTGTGTAATATAAACGAAATAATAATTTGAATAAATAAATTCGTTTTTCGTTTCCTATTATATAAAGAGAAATCGTCTTTCTCTTTATATAAATATAGATAGACAAACGAAGAAAATTATGTACGAATTATTATAAAATATTGTCATATTTATTAATAAGTAATTGTCTATAGAACTATCAGTGATAATTAAAAGGAAATTGACTTTGCTAGGTATGTTTAATACTATATGCGTCGATAAACAATTAACCGACATTTTTATGATGTGATAAAGATAAATGATTGATACCGGAAACAAGATCATTTATAATAATGACTATTAAATATTTCAGTGAGTTTGATAAATGATATAGAATGCATTTTTATAATATGCTAAACGCTCATAGACATCATATTTCTTTTGATAATCTATATGAAAGTATATTCAATATATCAATTATCATTAATATATCGAGATTCTTTAGAGTAAATGTTATAATGTTTAGCTTAATTTAGTTATATTAACATCCAGTTGTAAAGCAACACTAAGTATATTTTGGGACGGACTTCGTAATTTTGAACCACGGTCAGATGACGAGGACGACACCTGAGCTGGCACCTCCTTCTCCACACCACACCGGTGGGAGGACGTTTGGTACTGACGGATTTTACGTACAACAGCTCTTCGTTGGAATCGGGTCTCGAATCTGAAATCCTACGGCTCACAAGCCAAGATCTTACCACCGGGCCACCGTGGCCATAAGAGTAATAATGAATAAGTGATTTAATTGAGGCTTATTAATTAATTACAGAAAGACCCAGATATTGTGTAAAGCAAATTGCTATATAATAATATATACAAAACAGGTTTATACTGTAAAAATTAGAGGAAAAAACATTGAAGAAAAGGAAATGGCAAAAATACTTAAATTGTAATTAAATATTTGGTCCTGGCATTTGGACACCACATGGCGCAAAAAGAAATTTGATTATATCCTTTGGCTAAAAAGTTATTTTTGTTCATCCATTATTAAATTGTGGAAATGATTTTTTTTGTAGTTTATTAAAATATTAATGTGCTGTTTATTTTAGTTCGTTGCTATTCTGTCAACTGTTATAAAAATGCCAGAGAAATTCAGAAGTTATCAAAGGAGAGAAGAATTAAAGAAAGATTTGATTAATCTGAACTTAAAAATAATGGGCTTCCAAATTGTTTATGCCATTTTGTTTTTCACTTAATGAAATATTTTTTACATCTCGCTTGGTAAAATTAAGTAAAGGTGACTTTAACATTTCACTTCCCATATACTGTTAATAATAACCTCGTAAACAAATCTTTTCAAAGCGTGTTCCCTAAATTCTTTGTATTATTGAATATTGTTATCTTTATGTAGATGGATTTTACGGATATGCATTTTATTATTGAAAGTACAATAATTCTTCTATCAAAATTTCCATTTATTGGAATCTAATATATATTTATAATGACCAGAGAATGTCGAATCTTGAAGACTAGATATCAAGATAAGCTTCCAATATGAATGATTTCTAAATAAATTTCAATATATATTTTTAATATCCGTATATCTAGACGAATATATGGATTTTCTATTAAAACTGAAAAATAGTTTAAACTTAAAAAAATTCAACCATAATCGCATCATTCAATTTTTACATGAACAGCAACTTGTTTTATATATTGGTAATTTGTGATTCATTAGTGATTTGAAAGATATGTTTAGCGGATTTTAACCAACTTCATATTTATAAAACGAATTCCTGTACTGTTGTATCAAGACGTAGGGTATAATTATGTAATCTTCGTAATGTGCTCTTGTATAATTAGTTGCATAGTTATAACTCGAGAAAACTCACTAAAATATTTGAAATTTATTCGGCATTAATTTCTATAATCATGTAGATATAATCACCCATGTATTTCCTCGAATTCTTGATTTTTTTTTTTTAGAAAACCGTATCACGTACAAATGAGAGATGTATAAGGAAAATTATACTAAAAGCTCTTTAAAAAATGAGAAAATATTCTGAAGCAACTATTAATCTGAATTTGAGATGCGTATAGCTGTTTCATAGAATCGAAAGAATTAATCTAAAATATCATTGAATTTCGAGTTATTTTCAAATACTTGATAAGCACTTGAAAAAGATAAAAGATTGAATTCGAAAAATCTTATGAAAATCTGCAATTTTTCATGATTATTTTGTAATTCTTAAAAAAGACTGTTTCCTTTTTTTGTTATCGATCATGGAGAATTTATTGATTAAATGTTATGAATTTTCTATAAATTTGCATTTATATTTTGTTTTCTTTATGATTTGCTTTTTATCAGCACAAGCATAAACCTTAGATATGACCGAATTATTTTACCAATTAATCTCAAACTACAAAATATCCTAAAAGAATCTAACAAGTTGCTTCAAATGAAAATAATTCACTAGCTATTATAAAATCAACACTATACAAATTCATTTCTATTTTGAATTTATTCAAAGAGACATTGTCAAATTAAAAGACAAACAATCCTAAAAAGCGTAAAGATTTTAATCAAGTTTTTTCCCCAATCGTTAATAAAAATATATTGTTTTTTCCCGTATTTAATAATTTATGAACGTAAATTATGTAATATTTCGGCACAACAAAACCAACCCTTACCTTATTAATTTTTAAAGAGCAAGAACTTTATAAATAAATTCCAATAACTTGGAATAATAAAAGAAAACAAATTGTATATAGTTATCTTTTTACTTGGATGAAAAAGGAAATAGATAATTGCTATCTATTCCCAAGCTATAGCTTATTTTTATTTCACAATAAATAATAGAAATGATTTATATTATAAAACATTTAAATCTATATTTGCATTTTTCGAGTTATATAATATTTTTACGGTCTCCTACATTAAAAAAAAAATTGTTAAACCTGACTTTGCCATATAAATACAGAATATGGTAAAATGTGAAGAAAATTGTAAATGAAGAAATTATATTTTAAAATATGAATAAACAATTTTTCTCTAACAATAATGAATTTTATGAATGGCCACTCACAAGTGTATAAAACTATATAAATTTATAAACTTATTCTATACAAGTAAATTTCAAAATAATTTCTCTTAAATATTTCATTTTTCTTTTAATTTTACTTATGTTTTATACAATACTTCAATATAGATACCTAACAATTTAATTCATCTCTAATTTTCTAAGAGACGTATATTAAAAATGAATCCTTCATTGGAATAATTGATTTTAAGAAACTTTCGATTTTCAAGCAATTTGAAATACTAAAAGTCTAGTTTGTTTGTGTCGAACGTAAATCAAAGCCTAACTTCTCCAATTACCAACCAAACTCAGAAATCAGTACTATCAATTTAAACTTTTCAAACTATCGAAGAGAGGGGAACTCAAGGCAAAATTAATTGCATGATAATCGACATCTTGCACCTCACTTCACTGCCTAATTTATTTTATTTTATTTCAGTTGGAAATATAACTACGGGAAAATCCCCGAACTTCACTACAGTATAATTAAATTTATGTTCATTCCAGACAGTTCAGAACACAGCGGCCAAAAGTATTCTGTCCTGAGTTAATTAGAAAGCAAGATTCTAGGTATGTCTTTCAATGGCATGATACAGAAGGTGAGAAAAGTGCATTTCGAATTAGTTGAAGTGAACATGTGGGTGAACACAGAATCTCTGAGGTTTTAGAGTTTTCTGCGTAAAAATTCAATTAAAGAAATTGAATTCATTAAATATCCAACGTTATTTTAAAACATAATTAGTAATTGAGAGCTTTAATTTCTCCCGATATCAGTAAATACTCTACCCAAGCCGAGTTTGTAAATTATGCTTTCAGAATTTCATTTATATCAGCCATTTTTAAAGGCGTAATGTATAAAAATGCAAATAACTTACTTATACTATTATTAATTGATATTTTTTGTAATTTTTTAATAGCATAATCTATTTAAAAGTAGAAGAATTTGCTTTTCGATTTTTATATTTATATAGATTTCGTTTCCCTATCTATATACATATAAATATATAAAAAAAAACGGAAAAATCTGAATAAGTTGTCATAAGATCTGTGTTGTTTTGCCATTTTAAATGATTCCCTGAAACATTTCTGTATTTGGGAAACCAATGTAAAATTTTCAAAAATATGTGAAACTGCATTTAATAAATAAATTTTAATAATTACTATAAACTCTTAAAGAAATATTTTTAATTAAAAATCAAATTTTATAATTAATAAAATTGAATATCTCATAATAGAAGAAATCTTCTAAAGGTGCACATTAAATTAATTTTGGTGTAGATTGTCTGATATATGTCAGAACAGTTAATTATCGAATACAGGCTAGAAACAGATTCAAATATTACTAGTAAATATTCTGATTTTATATAGTTCAATATTTGTCAGAAAAATCTAATGATAAAGAAAAAAAACCGTACTTTTTTTTTCAAAATGCAAAATTACACCCTTTACAAATCATTTTTTAAGAAGTGATTACTATTTTAACTATAAAAATATCATAAATAGCTAGATGCACAAATTATTAAATTTAGAATTCTAATGCACATGCATGATAATCTCAGTTCGCAGTATTTCAAATGCTCCAGATAGGGATTCATTAAGGGTAGCTCTCGAAATTTAAATCACAAAGAGAAATTCATAAGATCCGTCATCTTTTAATGGATTGTTAATTGCTTCAAAGACTGATCTGGAATTAAATGAGGGTTTCTGAATGCTAAATAATTCCAATATTTAGATTTAATAGAAAATCCTTAGTCTTATTTGCTATCTGCGGTACATCACTTATTTAACTTTCTTGTGGTTTAAGGGTCCAAGAATGATTGCACATAACAGAGTGGGAAGAAATTATTTTAAAAAATGAAAATTTCTCAGCTCCAATATTTGTTAGCTCCATATAATATTTATGCATTTTATTACATAACTAAAATAGATTATAAAAAATTATTTTCCATATAGATTTTAGTCGAAGATTAGAACTTTCTCTGGCTCGTAATGAATATTATTTTTATACAATTTAGAGTCGCATTTCCTACATAAACTTCCTAAAACCAGGAATTTCATATGTTTGCTGATATATTTGAAAGCAATACCAAGAAAAAAAAATTTAAGTTGTTATATACAAACTATAATTTGTGACGTTTCTTCAAAATAAAATTCAGATGATACGGAATAATTAAAAATTTAGAATTATAGCATTCAATGAAATTTTACACGAAACCGTATATTAAAATATTAGATATCAAGATATAAAGTATCAAATATAAGGTAAATAATAAGAATTATTATTAATAATCTTAATTCTTCGTTTGCACATTTTTAATTAAACCCATTCCCCAAAATTATAACAATTCAAATTCATTTTTTTAATTTAGATTGTCCGGTACATCAACATTGTTTCTGTTTGCAAAGTAAATATAATACAGAAATGCCTAATAGTTTTATCTTTCATTATTTTTGAATAATGTATGAAATTTGATGCTGTTTAAAACGTAATAAAGGGTAAATTAAAAATGGGCGTGATCCATTCTCATTTTTATTTCTTCTGATGGAAATATCGTTTTAACAACATCGATGCAATAAAAAAGAATCATTTTATCAATCCAATTATCCACAGAAATAAAAAAATAATCAATCCACTTATTTTACGTGTACTTATAAAAGACAAGTTTAACAAGCATTTGTATCGTGTTGATAAAAATGAATTCAAAGTACTTACCAGTTTGACCATATTTCCTAATTGTGGAATACCGGCTCGTGTACGGACAAATATATTGAAACGATGCAACAGCTTGAGAATGTAGAACTGATAAAAGCAAATAAATTTGTGTCTCAAATTATTGACAGCAACAAATTACATAGAAATTCAAATTGTGAACAATTGTTAGCATTTTAAGCAAAGTCAAATTATAAAATAATCGATTTCCTAAATGTTTCGTATCTCTGGAGGAATTCAAGATCTTGCCATTTTTATATTTAGCACTATAATAATTATTTGACCTTCAGCTTTCATATGATTTACTATGGGTGTTTATACAAACTCATAAATATTAAAATAAAAAAATATTGTTTAAATTTGAGAACATAGTTTTATATTTTTTTCTTGCAGAGCAGCTGGTACAGTAATTTTTTTTCAATTAATAAGTCACCGCTCTTTCAAGTTTAATGACTCAAGAACCATATTTTGCTCAGCTTGAAATATAAAATGTAGAATAATAGTAAGTTGAAAAGATTATAGCAGCTTATAAAAAAGTAGGGTTAATTCATAAAAAAAATGCTGGCTTCCCTTAAGTAAATTTCAGCGATTATTTTTGAACTTTAATCTATGTGCTAGAAGGTTTTGCAGGAAGACAAAATGAAATTCAAATATTCTGCATTATTTTAACCACTACTCTCACCGTAAATGAAAGTATGAGAAAGAAAAATGTTGGATAAAAGCGCAATAGATTAATTCTGATATAAATATTGATCTTCAATATACCTACCGAATTAAACTTAAAAGTAATTTTTAAAAATAAACTTCTTGAATACTATGAAACAAATATATAAAATATTATCGGAGAAGTTTAATACATTTTATTAATATAATGACTGCGTCCTCATAACAATTTTTTTTTTTTTTTTTTTTTTTTGAAATCTGGGGTTTTACAACAAGATTTACAAGTACTCAGTTTCAAAGAAATTGTCCATAATAAAACTTAATTTTAATTACTTTTTTGACTAGATATGAATTGTGTTTATAACGGAAAAAATAATTAGAAGATTTCCTACGCCTTACAAATTTATAGAACAATTACCGAAGCCTTAAAAGTCCAATTCCTAAAAGTCATTAAAAGTATTTATTAGTTGTAAACTTATAGAAATTTTTTATACTGATCGATAATTCAAAATGAAAATATCAGAAATTTGTAACCGTTACACATTCCAAAAATAAATTGGATTTAGATTAAACTTTCACATCAAATT
>JAPMOR010006188.1:0-33549 GCA_026543865.1 Argiope aurantia
GCTACTGAATTTAGTCCAAATATATTTTGAGGAGTAGAAATGTGAAATTTGGGTCGGTTTGTTTAAATTTAATTTAGTCTGTCTCAAGAATATAATAAAGAAGAATGTGTATGTTGGTGCTTTGCAGGATAGAGCGTTTGGCCCAAGGCTACTAATTTTTGCCCAAATAAAATATATTTTGAGGAGTCGTAATATGAACCTCGGGTCGGTTTGTAGAAATTTAATTTAGTCTATCTCTACTATATAATAAAGAAGAATGTGTATGTTGGTGCTTTACGTTATAGACCGTTTGGTCTAAAGCTACTAAATTTAATCCAAATATATTTTCAAGCGTGGAACTGTGAACATTGGATTAGTTTTTGTGAAAATTTAATTTAGTTAATAATTAAACAAGGTGTTGGGGCTTTTCCATAACGGCTCCCAAAAATATTATTGTACTAACATTTTCAAAATGGCAACGAATTTTGTCATTCCCCTGTATACAAGAGAAAATGTGATCTGACCAAAACAGTTGTTATAGTTTTCAAATACTGAATGCATAGTTCATAATTACTAGCGTTCATTACCAGCAAAATGGGAAACTCAAGTTGTGGATGCACCTTTACCATAGGGTCTTAACTCACAGAATTTTCGGGTTGTCAAATTATCTGCCAAAATTTCCTATTCTTGTAGCTCCACAATCAGCTAATTCTTCTGATATCTTTTTCATGTAACTTTTCTCTTGGATAAAAAATTCTTATAAGAATCAACGATTTCCAAGTTCCGAAGAAGTACATTGATGAATGATTGGGAGCAGGCGGCAAAATGTGTATGTAATCTGCATTTACATCTTTCTATAAACGGAAGTAAAAAAAGGTTTGTTGTAAGGAGTAGTTATTTCAAAAAGAATCAATCAAGTTATCAAATAATAGTTGAATCTTTTGCAATAAAATAAGTCCGGGACTTTTTAAATGCACGTATGGAATACAGCTAGCAAAACTATGGAGTGTTAAAAAAATGACATTAACCATAATCTACACAGCCTTTTCCATCATATTTATAATATCTGTAAGAAGAAAAAATAGTTCAGAGTATAAAAATAGTTAAACTCTACTGAAAAGATTTTGTCAAAATTTGCTGAACAGCTATTATGTATATATTCCTTTGGTTAAATAATAAAATTTCTTATTCATTTTCCAGATTTAAATGTCAGATAAAATAATTCCTACAGAAATGGTTCCTATAAAGAAGATCAGATTATTAAAAAGGCAAAGGAGGCAATTGTTTAAGAGTTATTTTTTATTCAGAGTTATTTTTTAAATACATTAATTTGTTTTTTTCTTTTTTGAATTATAAGGTTTATATAATCAATTTTTTTTTCAAATAAAAATCAGATATTGTTTAATTTTTTAAATATTATTCCAGGTTTATATGCTGTTTAATATTTCTAAAAAATGATGTCTTATAATTTTAGAAAGGTTCAAACCTATAATAAGCTATTACTTGGAACAGGTTAAAGAGATTTTTTTAAAAACTTTCTTGCATTATATTAGTTTTAAAATTTGACTGTGTATTTTATTAAGTAGGCATAATTTCATGGGCTCCATTACTTTAGGGAACGACCAGATTTAGTGCAATATTTGAAGTTTTCTAAATTTTGTGATCTCATTTAATTTTAAAAGCCATGCAATATCAGACTTATACATAAAAAAATCCTGTATAAATTTTGGAACATTATTCTAGGGACATTCTTAATTATTTCTATTTTCTATTTATCTCATGTTATTTTATAATATAAAAAAATGGGGTGCTTTATGATTTTAAAAAATATCTGATTATTAATTACTGAATTCTATAATTAATTTTTTTATTAATTTCATATTTCTGAAAGTACATACCGACAGATGTTGAACTCCTGAGTAGATATTGCACAAAATTTGATGGGCGTATGCGCTATAGATGTTAAAATATATGTATTGAATTTTATTTGTCTAGTTCTCTTCGTTTTCTAGTTTTCACATTAACTTATATTCTAACATGCGGATAGATAAATTTTAGCTGAAAGTATTTTACTCAAAATTTGACAGAAATTCTGCAAATTTGATGCAAATACAGTGACCATTCGTCTAACTCAAAGCATTTCTGAGTTATCTTTGTCACAGCCAGACAGGCATTTTCCAAAAGTGTGTTTTTCGAACACAGGGAGGTAGGTCTAATACGTGGAGATACGTCAAAATCTCGAGTTTGAATTTTTTGAAGAATACAATACTTTTTACTTTGTATAGTGAATATAACAAATGGGAATGGTCTCCCAAAAACTTTCTCGCATACTCTTTAACAAAGATATTATCCCAGAGAACGCCTTGCACGACATTGGCATACAATATTGACGAAATATTAAATAATTAATTACATTAGTTACATTAATTTAACATTTTTACCCAATCTATCGTGTCATCATTAGAGAGATTCTTTTGAGAATTAATCTCTGGCATGAGGTTCATAGCATATGAAAATCGAATTTGTGTTTTAAACCCGTTATTTCCAACTGATTGAAACAAAAATTTACACTGGAAGTTGCAAAATCATGTACCAAATTTGATACATTTAAGTCATTAAGTTTTTAAGTTATTGCATTTATATGTTTCTGGAAGTATATACCAACAGACACCGAACTCCAGAGTGAATCTTGCACAAAATTTGACAGGTGTCTACAATATAGTTAATAAATTCATGTATCCAATTTTACCCATCTAGCTCCCTTCGTTTTGTAGCTATCGGATTCATTTATATTCGAACAGCCCGACAGATGGATTTTTTTCTATAAATTTGGTGTAAAGATCATATATGTAAGGGCCATAAACCAATTTTCATTCGTCTAGCTCAAAGCGTTTTTAAGTTGTCTTTGTCAGAGGCAGGACTGGCTATCTGGGAGATGCGACGGAAGCTATGCAACATGATCAAGAACTAAAATGACGGTGTGAAAGCAGCCATGTACTATAGTATCCAAATAGATTGTACTCCTGATATTCCCCATAAGGAGCAAATGTCAGTCTTTATTAGATATGCAAATTTTGAAGAGAAAAGTTTAACTGTAAATGAATCATTTAAAGGGTTTATTGAAGTAACTGGTGCAACTGGAGAAAGACTGGCAAAAATTTAATTGAAAAGATTAAGTGAACTTGATTTAAATACTACAGAAGAATGAATTGTAGAGGATAGGCATACTGCAATATGAAAGGGTACCATCTAGAATAATTGCTCTAAACCTTCATGCAATTTTTGTGCCTTACCTATCACATTATTTTAATTTATTAATTTGTGATGCCGCTTCCAGCAGAATATACTGTAACTTTTTCTAACATTGCAACATTTATATTGCTTATTTTCTACATCTACAAAAATATGGGAAATTTTACCAAAATATTTAAATATTACTCTTAAAACATTATATGGCACTCGTTGGGAAGCGAAAATAGATTAAACTATTTCAAGCAAAAACTATTGTTCTTGATTGATTTCATTTAATTTGGTCAATAAAATGAAAACTGAATTTAACACAATTTTAGACGAAACAAAAGAGATAGGACGCAATTTGAATATTTCTGAGCATTTTCCTGAGAAACGAATTCGAAAAAGATTATTTTCCAAAATAGTTGAAGACGAAGTTAGAGAAAATCCGGTAGTTAGGATAGATGTTATTCTTGGCACTGTAATTGATACTGCTATTGTACAGAGAGAAAATTGATTTAAAAGTATTTCAAATAAATCACTGATTAAAAAAACTTTCGAAAAACAGAAATTAGAAAAATATTCCAAAACGTAAACCTAATCCAAGAAATTGGTTTGTTATGAGATTTGATTTCGAATAAAAGAGATGTAATACACACAAGACATGCCGCAGTACATACTAAATAATTATTATAATGAATGATTTCTAAATATATTAACTGTGTTAAAACTTTTCTTTACGTTGCCAGTTGCTATGGCAAACGCTAAGCACTCTTTCAGCAAATTAAAATTAATAAAGAATTGCCTTCGGTCAAGCATGTATGCATAACGCTTAAATGCACTTGCTGTATTAAGCAACGAAAAAGAAATTGCAAAAAATTCTAATTTCTCTGAAGTAATTAATAGCAAAAATAAAATCACGCATTAAATAAACATGCAATAGTAATATAGTATGTTCGCAATTGTTTTTTTTAAAGTTTTGCTTTATCAAGAATTTAATATCCCAAATGTTTTTTTGTTTTTTGCACCCAGGTCCCTTTATAAAGAAGACCGGCTTTGATCACAGATAGATATTTTACAAAAATGTGTTTGCCGAACTCGAACTCAGAGATTCGTAAAAATCACAAGTTCGGATTTTTTGGACGGTTACAATACTTTCTCGGTACTTCGTACATTCGGGCATTTTTAGCACTTTTCCAGCCCCCCCCCCCCCTCCTTCCCTTGTCGCGACGAAAGTTAAAGCCACGATTTTTAACATTTCTGATTCAGTAGCTCATGATGCTGAACGACACGACTAGAGAGAGTAAACAGTTTTAAGAGGAGGTGAGGGAGAGAGAGAAACCAGTTACATTAACTTCGGAACGCTCCTCCTCCACCCCTCCACCGCACCATGTTACGTAGTTCTTCCTCTCTCTCGGACGCTATCAGATAGCGCGGATTTTTTACTAGGTCTTGTGACACTTCAAGGTTAGTAGCGATCACGTTACCGCGACTCTCCGCCGTGTGCTCTCTCCATTTATTTATTTCAGATGCATAACATCTCTGCCTATGTCGCCTTCCGCCAGCATGGAGCAACACAGGGGTTCCTGAGTTCACCCAAAGAAAATTCGCTATTTGCCATGGAAATGCCAGTGGTCACGGATCCCGGTGCTTTCAAAAAGTGCGGGAAACTGACTAAAAAAGACGTGCTACGATGGAGTGTGGATTCGGGACTTTTTCGAACGTCGGATTCTGCTATTAGAAGCGATTTTTTCAAATTCGGACCTTGTCCCGATTCGAAGTTCTACATGGTGGCCTTCAGTAATGCTTCAAACACATTCTTTACTGTGGGGCTCTGTCGACTCCCGTTGCAAACCGAAACTGAAAATAATTTTTCGATTCGGGTTTCGTTTTCGCTTCTGGATCTTCGTGATCGATGCCACCATACCTGTGAAAGGACACTTAAAGATATGGATTCTGTCCAAGCCTCATTTGATAAAAGCTGTTACACCAACCACCATTTGATGTTCTTGCGAGAGGGGAAGGTTATAATCCATTGCTCAATGGATGTGGATGAGATCTTGCAGGAGGATAGTGATGAGCAAAGTATTCCTGTCAAAAAAAGTATTCCTGTTCTTGAAAATCTGAACCGAGATTTGGCTGAGGATTTGTCCAATCTTCTTCAAAACAGACTGCACACCGATGTGACTTTGAATGTTGCTGGGGAGGAATTTCATGCTCACAGAGCAATTCTAGCTGCTCGCTCACCAGTATTTGCCAAAATGTTTGAGCATGAAACTCTGGAAAAGAACAATAATCGCATAGTCATTGAAGACCTTTCTAGTGATGCCATGAAACAATTACTTCGATACTTATATACAGGTGATACAGATGAACTGTCCACCCAAGAACTGGTATCACTTTTTGTCGCAGCAGATAAGTACGACTTGCCAAAACTTAAGAAAAATTGTTCCGCTTCTTTATGTTCCAGAGTGACCAGTGACATGGCTCTCAATGTTTTGGTTGTTGCCAACCTTCATGGAGATGAAGATTTAAAAAGTGCAGCAATACAGACAGTGCTCAATAATGCAGTAGATGTAATGAAATCTGAGGAATGGCTTTCATTTTTGAGGGAATATCCCGAAGTTGCCAATAGTATCATTTTAAATTTAGCTATGAAAACCACAACAATTAGAGATACTAAGAAATGAAATAGAGATAGTGCAATTGTGGTTTTAGAAAAGACTATATGGACTAGTACCTGAAGTAGGGCATTTAAATAGTAGATAACAATTTTACTTCATATCAGACAAATTGCTGATATAAAACAGTTTTGTCATATTTTAAAAATTTTCATGCAACATTTTAAAGTCTGTGAAAATGATTTCAGTTTAATTCATCCTAAAAATTCTTTTTTAAAGAAAATTGCATTTAAAAATATAACTTAAAAATTTTTCTCTTATATTTATTAAAAATCTTCTCTTATATTTATTGCCATATAATTATATAAGTAAAACCTTTTACAGTATCTGATATATTTAGTAATCCATGTTAAATTAATTGAAATCTATTTTATGTATCTGATTTTTTTTGTCATAATAAGCATTTATAAAAAAAATCTTGTTTTCTTAATATAGTTTGCTTGCAAACCTATAAAAAGTATGCCGCATATTTATTTCTAAAATGTGGTGCCTCAACTATTTGAAATTAAGTTTTACCTATATGCCTTACCTATTATCAGCTATTAATTTTTAATTGTTAAAAAAAAGATGCACTGCTTTATACTTTAAATACATAGAGCTATTATGGTGAATGGGTTAATGATGCTAAAAAAAGTCAACTATTAAATTGGTTAAATATTTTATTTTTATTGTGACCTCTTTGTAGATATGGCTGTGCCTCTCTATTTTAAAATGGATAACGTTTTTATAATTTTTTTACTATTTTGCATGCATGCTTATTTAATGCATAGTTTTTAAAATTTTATACTTTTTTGAGGTGTTTATTTATTTTTAATAATCTATTAGTGGCAGAGGGGAAAAAAACATTAATCAGCTATTCATATGAAAAGGCATTAAAATAACAGCCCATTAGTTCTTTTTAGCATTTCATTATATTCTGTAAATTAAAGCTTATTCAAATAATTAAATATCCATTATTTCAACAATCTAATTTGTGCAACCTAATTTAATCTCCAAACTCTTTGATGGATATTTTCTGCCCATATTTTGCTTCACAACAGCTAGCTGATTTGTATCTTTCATTTTCCTCAGCATTATAGAGGTTTAAAAAAAAAGTCATCAGGATACAAAAACTAGGCCACATGTTTTTAAAAAAAATTATGATTTATTCCAAGTCTTATGTCTAAGAGTTTAATGTCATATCATCACAATAACTACCAGCATAAGATAGTCAATAGAAAATTTCATAAATTATATATATAGATTTTAAAAAGTATTTGCCCTGGAGCATTTAATAATCTTTAATCATTTTCTTACATTAAATTAAAATTAAATATGCTTTTATTAAGTACATTGTAAGTCTATTATTTGAAGAAGAAAAAGATGAGTGAAAGAATATTTCTAATTCAACCAATATATTTTGAAAATCATTTTTTATTGTTTCATTAACACTAACATTGTTACTGTTTCATTTTTCACTGCCACATGTATGCATTTTAGCCAAAACACGAGCTTAGTGTGACGTTATCATGTTTTTGCTTTGTGATTTTTTTTTTATGTATTGAGATATTGGAAAGGGTAAATGAAACCTTGCCCAAGACTTATAAATAAATAAAGAATTATGTAATTCAAAATTTGATTCTATTTTATTTCATTTCCTTTACATGTAAAACTGCATTAGAGCAACTAATGTGGTGATTTAAAGGAGCATTTTAAAGATGTAATAAATACAATTTTACTATGTATCTTTACATCCACATTTCATATTACGTTGTAAAAATAAAAGTACAAAATTATGCAATTTTGTATTAAACATAAATACTAAAGTTACTTAGTTTATATGCAAGTATTTTAAACTGAACTTTATAAATAAATTGTTAGTAGAAGTATGTCATAATTATAAAAATAAGCATGTGTGTAATGGTTTATAGAGAAAAATTTCATGAGATGCACTCATTACAGATAAATGTTGCTAGATAATGCAGTAAAAAAAGTGGCAGACTTTGATTCTATAACAAAATTTATTAAATACAATATACAAGCTTTATCTACTAAAAACAAAAGATAAAATATATGTTCACCAAGCTATTATTATTTAAGCTTAATTTTTGCATGCAGACATTTCTAGCATCAACATACCTTATTTTCAATAATATTTTTTTCCTTCAAAAAAAAAAAAAAAAAAACTTTTGAAGTAGCATTGTCAAAAGTTTTATAGTAGTTTTGTTCTACTTATCTGATTATAATATGCTATACAAATGAGTGGATTCTAGATCACAGTATAATTTTATCAATTATTTAAAAACGGCAGAACTCATTAAACTTATTCTAAAATTTATCAACATATTACGTTTAAAATATTGCTGTTTAATTTTAAAATAATTTAAAACAAATTTGTATCAACAATTACATATTTAAAAAATAAAACCTATACAAATTATACTACAAATTACAAAACAAAGTATTATCACAGATAAAAAAATATATTAAACTAATGATTACTTATAAAAAATAAATCAAAATATTGTATCCATTACTGAATATTTTTTTTAAATAATTACATATAATTTTATTTAAGGCTAAATCAAATTTCATTGAATTGAATTAAAATTTGTATCTTAAGGATAAGAAAATAAGTAATTTAATTTTACAACTACTGAAAAAATTAAATTACTTAAAATATATAAACATCATCAATTTTTCTATGTTTGTGAAAAAACATTTTAATACCAAAACAGATTATAGAATTTTCCCTTGTAAAATGCTATTTAAAAACATGATACCTAACAGTGATTAATCAGGAAAATCATGAGGAAGCTGCACAAAACATAATGTTGCATTTTCAAATAACCAAAATAAAAATTTCTTGAACTCATTTTAAAAACAAAATTGAATGTCTGTGGTTCTGAATCTTAAAAAAGGTCATTATTTGTAAAACATTTTTGAGATATTAATACATAAGCTAAATATAAAGAATGCAGAATAAAAAGTCAAATTAACAAAAAATAACAGCTTAACTATTATTCCAATCAGAATATAAAAACATACAAAAGCTCTAAAAATCACATCACAAATTAAAAATTTTTCAACAAATAAAATTTAAAACAGGAAGGTTAAGTAATGTATTATTATTTAAAGTTCACTCTTTTACACATTTCACTTGATACTTTTATTTATTTCAAACTTAATTTATTTCAAAACTATCTAGCATTTTTTGCTACATATTGCATTGAAAGAATCCCTGAAGGAAATAATGCGAGCTTTGAGTGACTGTTTGTACAAAAGGTAATTTCTACATCTATACTACATACACAGGCCACAGATTTGTAGCAAATGGACATCTGTTTCATCAATAGTCGATGATATACAGGGTAGATAAGTGCATTTGCCATGGGTAAAAGTGTAATTTAGTGTGCCCCTTGTTGTGCCAAAGATTCCAATAAAATGGTGGACAAAATAAACAAGCACTTCCGCAAAATAGTTCAGTTGTCACTTTCTGCATTAAAATTATGATCTTTACTGATAAGTATTATTTTATCTGATATTATTTTTTAACCTTTAAGATCAATATCGCTGCTTATCTTAACAATTTTGAAATAATGAAGTTTTTCAAACCTGCTGCACCGGTCTATAGTTAGAGAGTAAAATTTAGAGCACGCAATGCTTCGGCATCTGAAGAAGGCATCGGGTAGAATTCTTTAACTTAAAAAACATCCTATGGCTTCGCTAGCAGCGAGAGCAGGAGCCTAGTAACTTTGCTAGCTCATTGAACATAAGGACTATGTGGATAACAGGAACAGTACAAAATCAAAAGAAAAAAAAATAATGAAGAAAGAATCAATCAAACTATTCTCCACACAAAGCATCCTTTTCCCAACATCACCAACTCATAATATATATATATATATATATATATATATATACATACACCAATCACCCTTCATCCATTCTGCAGGTTCATAATATTTCCTGCTACCCCATTCAACACATATCTGTTCTTAAACAATTAGCGACATAATGATTTATCCAGGAAACTGTCAGGTCAGGAAAAGAATTACGAAAACTGCAAGGAATTCCATTGCAGACGATTTCTTAAATTAATAATTCAGATGATTTCTAAAACGCATACTGACAGCTAAGTATTGCAAAAGAATAAATATTTTATGTTCATATTCGCATTAAAAATAACATTGCAATGTCTTATTAGTAATAAAAAACTTTTAATTATAATCTAAGACTAAATTAAAATCTTAAATAAAAATAATAAAAAAATCAATTAAACAATTTTATATAAAATAGCTATAGTTCATGTACAACTCTATCACTGTAAAAAGTGGTAAACAAAACGGCATTAGAGTTGCTGTAAGATTGTATCGTTGAGTTACTATATTGGCAACAACCTCGGGGGCACACTAAATTACATTTCAACCTTACCATACTCATTTTAAAAATTTAATTATCAAATTATCCTTTAGTTTAGTCAAGATGATTTATTTTTTTATAAGTGGACTTATCTCCCTTCCCCACTTTAGGAGATAAGCAGATTTATGTTTCAGACCTAAACAGTAAAACAAAAGAAATTGCTTTAGATAACTTATATACTTAAATGTCTCCTACTCAAATAACCAAAATTCCAACGAGTTACAAAAGCTTCTTCATGATTTAGTAGAGAATTATAGAAGTCTTGATTTGGAGCATCACTCAGTCTCCCTCCTAGGCTTTCAGGTAAAATTTCTTGCGAGATGTATTTGTGTAAGCTGCTTACATCATCATGAAAATATATCTATAAAATAAAAAGAAAAAATATCAAACTTTTCTGAATTAATTTTTTACAGAAGATTTGTGATACAAAATATTTTGATTGTAAACAGTCATCTTCTGCAGCATGCTTTTTATTTTGCAAATGTAAAGGTCTAATATATGTAAACATATGTTTTTAATATGGATAAATAATGAATTTGGAAGTGTATTAAAAAAAACTGTAACTGCTTGAAAATAACAAATTTTTAACCAATTAATCATTAAAAAAATTTAAAAATTTAACAAGAAAAATTAATAAAAGAAACTGCACTAAACTGCTCAGAATGTGATTAATATTATAACATTCATTTACATACACAAATGATTAAAATCATTATAGTGATCAGAAGGAATAAAATGATCAGAAGAAATGAAAATAATAATTTTCCCCAAATTACAGTGAAAGATCAATTGTTAAAAATTTATATTATATCAATTTATTACAATGGAACATACAGTTGGAAGGTGCAGAAGTAGTGTAATAATTTACTACCAAAGCAAATTTCCTGTATATAATTTCAAGTAACTTTTAAGAATAATTAATTGAAAAGGAAATTTAAAATTCATGATCCACTGGACCACATATGCAACATCAATTGCCCAATTCTAAAAGAAAATCATATTGGTGAAAAGTTGCAGAAAGGAACATTTAATTAAAAGTTTTAATGTTGACAGCCCATGTAGAGTGTTATTGATTTCATAAAGGAAACAAAGAAATATACTGTTCATGTTGAGTATTTACAAATGTGATTAATTTAATTTTTAAAATAATTTTAATAAACTTGAGTAGGGAATGATGAAGTGAGGAATTGTTTTTTTTTTCTTAATTACTATTGCAATGATGGCAATTATGATGAATGATTAATTATCATCATAATATTCTCAAGAATTTTGAGCATATTTTACTAATGTGTCCAAAGGCTAAAATGCCATTTTTTAAAGAAATAATATAATTCTATTTAGTGTTATTGCATATTATTAAACATTTTAATATTCAAACAGCATTCATAATTTATTTTCAAAATTATATATCTTTAGATAACTTGATAAATATATTATACAAAGACAACAGACATTTTTTTTTTTTTTTTACTATTTTAAATTTTGTTTTAAAATAAATATATTCTTTCGAGATTACATAAAACTTTTGTACTATGTTACATCCAAGAAAGAAGTAAAACTTGTATAAAAATATCATTGTAATTCTCATCCAATAATACTCATTTCTTTCTGGTGAACACCATTTTATTTTCGCACACATTTTTTGTGCCTCTTCAGGTAGACTGTTACAGATTAGGACACCACTCACAATTGGATGCCACGTCTAGATCACAGAACCATTCTTACACACACTCCGTTCAGATACAAAAAAGAATTAACAAAAACTTTGTACTCGACAGATACGGCATCTATCGGCGTGATGTTGTAACAATCATTAATATATTATTTATGCTCACTGTACAAAAATACATCAGAAAATTTTGGATAAGAATTATCTGATTAGAAATGATTGAGATCTTAAGGATAATCTACTATGCAGGTAAGAATTTTTTCTAAGGTAAGAATTTTTTCTAAATACTTTGAATTTAAAAGACAATTCTAAATAAGCTAACAGATTTTATCCTCCCAAAATTATTATTAAGCATAAAACTATTTTATTTTAAAAAATAATGAAAAAATGTTTACATCAAATAATTTACAAGACACAATTAATTTTCACTGTTAACATATAAATGTTGAAATTTTTTAAAATTTAATAACCCCTCTCTTTTCTAAAATAAAAGCATGTAAAGCATAATTATTTTTTGAATGATTATACAACAAAGGGTCATAAAAATAAATCAAATTTTAATCAAGTTAAAAAATATACAGTTAATTTTTTTAATTACATGAAGTTTAATTAAAAAATTTAAACATGTTTTTATTCCAATTATTTTCAGCTTTGCAGTCTTTAATTCACAATTCATTATTCAAAATATTGCAATCTATTTTTTCCCCAGTTTCAGTACTTGGTTGCACTACTTTTAAGAAATTAAAAATTTTATTGAGAAAAACTATTAATGATGATTAAATTCAGAAAATATTTAAATAGAGTCAATAAAAACACAAAAATGTTCATAATTTCAAATTTCAAGCTTATGAGTAATTGAATGAAAAACTATGAGATTTTAGCTTTATAAGCATGAAATCAGCTAACTAAAATTTCCTAATAAGTGTGCCAACATGTATGCACATCATAAATATTCAATTATATCAGTTTTATCAGAATTTTGAAATGATGCCAAAATTCTTCTTGATTATAGATTAAAAATACTTCTACTAGCAATTAATTATGGAAAAAAAAATATATGAAAGCACAAAGATAAATTAAAAAAATTATTGGCAAGTAATGCATTAAATAAATTATAATTTTTTCAATAGAGAAATAGTTTAATTTTTGATATTTGATTAGAGAAAAATGTCAATAGAATTTAGAATAAGCTCCATGCATTTATTGCTAACTACTAAAGTGAGGAAATGGGGAGATAAGGGGGGGAGAGTACAAGTTGTATAAAATTCTATATAATGAGAGCAATCGTTTTGTTTTAAAAATATTGCAAATACTATTTAAAATCTACAACTTTTTTTTTGGAATTTGAAATAAAAAAAGGCATATTTACCCTGTTTCTGATTTTTTCTGACAGTAAAGGCTTGACTAGAGTAAATAGAACAGAAAAAATACTGGAATGGTTAATGATGTGAATAGTTTTATGCCGAATGGGTAAACAATCCTGTAAAAGAATATTCGATTTTACTCTAAATAGAAGATAGTTTAAGATAGAATGACTACATTTACAAAATAAAATTAGGTGGAGACAACTATAATATGGAATATAATAATTAATTTTGTTTGATGAAAATTAAATAAGATGAATTTTGCCTTTAACATGAACATAAAAAAGTGAAATAAAAGAAAGGTGTTACGTCCATTTTATTCACATTAAGTTCAGACAGCAAATTAAAATCATTTAATAAAAAATAAAATGTTACAATAATTGATTACAACTGCATTAATAATTTATTAGCTTCATAAGAAATTATCAGTAAAAATAACCAAGGTTAACTTAAGAGTACAAAAAAATTATACTAAATTTTACCAATAAACTCCTTTAAAATAAAGCGAATAACTTGATATCTTTTGACTAATAATTATCATATGAATAATTCATATGGCAAAAATAAATTCAATTATTTAAACATGAAATAATCCAAAATCATTAAAGGTAAATAATAACTATAGTACCCATTATAATTATTATTTTTATTATATTTTTTTGTACAAAATAGAATATTTTATATTCCAAAATCTACTGTGCATGAAAATTTAAAATTAAGATACTGAACACACATTTCATAAATAAAAAATTAAATAAAAGAAATTAACACTTTGAAGTTAAAAAAAGAAAAGAAAATCTACATTCTGAGAATCATAATTTTTAGATTGTTACTATAAGAAATATGCATCTACTTTGGTCAGTTAGAATTTCCAATGGAGAAACATTTTTATTCATAAAATAAACAGGTGAAGAAAATAACACTGCCTAAAAAGTGATTAGAAACACTTATAAATTAGTGAATTGAAAATGAAATTTACTTTCAAAGGTTCAGATAAGTAAAGATGGAAATTAAACCTTCAATAGTAATAAATAATAAAAAAATAGCAATAAAAAAGGGGCACAACTAAATTTTTAAACTGTAAATAAATACAAATAAAGAGATTATAACAATAAGAGGATTTCAAGACTTAGATAAAAAAAAATCTAACCAACAATTACATAGCTTATATATATAATTCGGCTAAGAAAAATATTAAGGAAATTACTGTCCCTCCTCCCCGTCTTTTATAGAAGAATTTTAAAAATTCTTTTTCCCTGGAACTATTTTACCTTTCTAGTTCATTTTTGTATAGTGAAAAGTAGATATAAAACTAGACAAGAAAGAAGTATTACCTGTAAGGTATTAACAAAACACTTCACATCAGAAATTTGTATCTGTAATAGATGAGACCAAGAGAAATCTTTCATGTCAGCAATAGTACTTATTCCACAAATTTGTGTCACTGGATTTCTAATCGCCATTTCATTACACATAATATTAAATCTCAAGAGTTCATCACAGGTTATTGCTCTAGGATCCCACTGACCTAAAAAAAATTATGTGAAAATTATTCTGTGACTTAATATTTCAGATTTCATCTTTTTTTTTTTTTTTTTTTTTTTTTTGCAGCTTTAATATTTAAGAAAGAACTGATTAGACATTTAAATATAATAATATAATTTATTATAAAATAAATACCAAATTTAACTATTATCTTTTCAAAAAGGAATAATATTTAACTAGAAAATATCATTTTTTACTATGCTGGTAAAATTTAAATTCATTTTTTTAATAAAAAAATAATTTTTATAGAAGTTTCTCTTAATTATTATTATTTGTTTTTAATTACAGTTAAAAATTAGCAATTTATAATAAAATAAAACTGTTAAGAAATCATGCAGTAATGTATTAATAAATATATATACAGTTTTAAATGCATTATTCAAACAGAAAGAAGGCATGTAAAATTCCTCAAATACTAATAGAGGTTTGCAGACAAGGCAAACAGGCTGAGAAGGGGCCATAGAAAGATCAATAAAAATAAACTTTATTTTTTCTTGTTAAGAAATAAATTTATACCAAACACAAATTTTTAAATTGTTAGGTTAATACTAACACTTAATGGAGTATAACTAATCAGTTATCTATATATTTCAATACAATTAAAATATTTATAAACATTGATGAATGCTTCAGTAATATTGGATGCATAAATGCATGCTGGAAGTCCTGAGTCATAGAAAGCAAAATTAATAAAAATAAATACATTTCCAAAACGTAAAAAAAAAAAAAAAAAAAAAAAATTTAGCTTGATTAAGGTTGAAATGTGAACAAAATTGAACAGTTCATTAGAAGAGAGGGAAAAGTTTCATATTATGTGCTGTTCTAGGAATGCAAAATACCTAACTCTGTCATTGTTAACTATTAGTTTAAAATTTCCCAAAAAAACATGATGAACAAAGAAACGATAAGGCTGCCACATCAACTAAGAGCAGATAAAAAGTCAAGAATACCAAGAAAATTCATGATTCTTTTTCCAAGACTAATCTTTAAAAAAAAGGGGGAAAGGAGTAGAATTATTTAGTTACAAAAAGGGGGAAAATGAATTGATTTTTATAAGTTTATATTTAACTTGGGTTTGTTCCATGTTTGTAAAGATAGTAGAGTTTAAAAATTAATTTTACATTCACTTCATTGCTTTGAAATTTTATAGTTGCATATTTAGAATGAAAATACATCATTTTGATATTTTTAAACCTTAGTTACAAATAAAGAATTAAAATAAATTACATTTTGATTCAACATCACTGGCTCCACCTGGTTGTTAATTTAAGGGAGAAAATAAATTTTAACATTTTAAATTTTTAAAATAATGAATTAATAATTAAGGAATAAAAAATACAAAACTAAAAGAAAAGAAATTTCTTTCTTCTAGTATATTAATAAAAGTTAAAAAAAGGTTTTTTAATTCATTTTGATTTTAAATAGAATTGCAAGTTAAAATATGCTAGGATTACCAAATCTTGAAAGCAGAATAGCACATCCATCCACATTTCGATAAGGCAAGAAGTAATGGAGATTCGCATTTATTACATTCATACACGAACTTGGAGTGAAGTTCTTAAACATGCTTGGATATGACACCGGGGCCATGTAATAGCTCTTGATGAGGTTGAAAGCAGCTTGACAGTTGAATTTCCTGGCTCTCAAGAACATGAGAAGAAAACTATCTTCCAGGCAAGGAGTCAAGTCTTTTTCTCCTGGGTACAAAAAAGAAACAAATATTACAAAGTTTATTTACAAAAGAATTCTCTTTTCTATTTACAAATTTTTAAACTAAGGTAAAAGTGAGGCTATTAAGACATTGACACTACATCTGTTTTAGTTAGTTGCAAGTAACACTTGTTAAGCAAAGTAACTTGAATTGAAAAGTTTTTATGGAAAATGTCACATAACATACCCTTCAACATTGGTTACTCCTCCATCAGTAGAACTTTTTACAGATATATTACATTTAACATAATATCAACAAATTATTAAAGAATATATATTTCCATAAGATTTTAATTATAACAAGTATTTTCAAACATTATTAAAATTATTTAACAGACATTTATTATTGATTAAATATATAAGTCAAATAGTTAAAAAAAAATCATATAGCATGGTTTTGTTGATCAAAAAAATTACTTTTAACACATGCAATTCTTTTCATTAATTAGCAAGAACTTTTGCTTTTTAGTTATCATTATTCAGTTTAATATAATAACAAACTCCCATATTCATTTTTGTTCCAGTAATGGATTTTTTTTTTTAACACGGTAAAAAAATGTTTCACTACTACTATTGCTGTAAACACTGTGTCTAGAAAAAGGTATTTTATTTACTTTTTTTTTTTTGTAATTTACTATATACATATTTGTTTTTTATAGCTTCCCATAGTTTCCACTTAATTTCTGTAATAAATTTGGAAATTCTGTAGCTGTTGGAGGGTATGGTATATAATTAAAATTGAACTTCTTCCAATTTATCTTTACAAGTCTATAATTACTGCTTCATTTTTTCTTCTCACTTATTACTAAAATTTCTGGTAATTAACTTTTTCAAATGAAAATGGATGTATGGCATTACTTTTATATGAATGTAGACTTACAAGCAGAAGTTTTAAGAAATAAAATGGATGCCACAAACTTGTTAAAAGATTTGTGTAACTTAAATTATAATTTTATACAGAATTCATAACACAAATTAAGAATAAAAACTATGTGCATAAAAGCTAAAATAAAATAATAATAATGACACCCATTTTTTTCATAAACAGATAATTATTTATCTCTGTTAATTTCTGACTTAATTTAACTAAAAAAAACTAATTAAAATGAGTTAATTTCAAAAGGGATGGAATTATGATATAATAATAATAAAAGATGATTTTTGACAAATCAAGTTAGAAGTTTAACAAATTCAAAAGACAAGAAAATCAAAATCATTACTTTTAAATTATAATTTGTATTATTTATAGCTTGATTTTAAAAGAGTATAGACAAAGCTACTTCTTAAGAATAGCAAGAAAATAGCTTTGTTCTATTGTAGTACTATTGATAACTATTAAGAATAACTCTTGGTAGTTAAAATGAGCATAGAAAGGGAGGGGGGAAATCAGTGGCCATATGAATGCAATAAAATCAATATAAAAATATCCCTTTTATCAATATAAAATATCCCCCTTTTTAATTTTTAAATATAACATACTTAAAAAAACACTATAATGTAATCACACATGCATAAATAAATGTGTAATTAAATTTAAAGAGAAACTTTCTTTAGAGAACAAATATTTATTGAAGTCTAAAATTGCAAAAATTAAAAAAAAAAAATCATATGCAAATAAATTTATTTGACAGTTAGTTTATCGATAATTAGAGCTTGGCCAGAAAATAATTTCATGCATTAGTTGCAATGAGAATTTCATAACTCATTAATAATAAGTAATTGTTTTAATTTAATTACATATGCATAATTTCAACAACAAAACTAAAAAGACGACCTTACTTTCTACCATCCCCCTCAACACATCCAGACATTTTGGGATTTCTTCTACTCGCTCGTGTAATTCCAATTCAGCTATTCTTTGAACATCTTCTGGCACTGTATCCAAATTCAAAGGTTTGAAAACGTCTCTTGGACGATAGCTATCCATTGTTTCTGAAAAAAAGTATTACCAATAAGTTTGAAGTTCAAACTTAATTACATAATTCTATTAAACTACTCTCATAGGAAATTATGTAGGAGTGTTCTGAATCATGTATGGGAAAAAATAATTATGTAAATATTTGTCTATAAATGAGTCATACTTGACAGATGGTTTAATCAATGTTTCTTGCAGTCTCATTTGACTACACTTCTACAATAGGCCATTTCTCTAACTTCACTTTATACACGATTAAATTCATTAAAGATCAGGAAACAGTTGTCCTTTGAGAAACAGAATGTAAAAAACAAAACTTTTGTTTATAAGCCAAAACCATTTTTAGCAGACAGACAGCGGCACATTGATATGTTTGTTGCCATACTCCGAAACGTAATTTAGTCGTGAATGGGAAGATGCGGAAAATATCAGAACAAGAGCGCAGGGTACACATGACGCTCGAAGCAGACATCTGCTTTTAATTATGAGAAATTGTACTAAAGATTGAAACCAGATGTGAAGTTTTTTCCCTTTATGTTGAAATTGTCCTTGTACTTCCGAAATTAAAATTAAAATAAACATTACATACTGATATAATTTAGGATTATTAAAAAAAATTTAATTAATTCTAACGTACATAAAATGCGTGAGACTGTGAAAGTCGAAATATTTTTTAAGTATTCTTACTAATTATAAATTTTCCTCCAGATTCTTCCTAAATCAAGGAGAACTTTCTTTATGACATCGTGATGTGGATTCTTTTCTTTAACAAATTAATAACCTTTATTTCCTTTTGTATTTACCAAGGAAAAACTTTCTCTTTTCAATAAAATCTCTCTTTACGAGAAACTTTTCTTTATAGCTAAAATTAAATTTCTATTGTCCTTTTTTCTAAATAAATTATTTTTAAATTTAAATTAATTAATTCTAATGTAGTCAAGATAGATTTAAATGCTTTGAGTTTCTAGGTTGCGTACATTATGAGGCTTCCCTTTTAATAAAATAGTCAGTTTAGCTTCCTATTTCAAAACATTTTTAACATATTACGGATGTATTTTAGGCCAATATAAATTTTTTATTAACTTAGAGAAAAACTATTTTTCTTATTTATCTATTATGACTCCAAACTGCCTGGCATTCACGTTTCATATGCAATATTATTGAAGCAGATATGTTGCAATTTATATACATTCTAACAAAAAAAAATAACATTAATGAAATTTATAGGAATTTGATCAATAATAATAAATAAATTGTTTATATTATTCTAAATATTTTTTCATTCACTGAATTTGGATTTTTAATGATTTTTTTTGCTTGGTAACTAGGAAAATAAATACCCACAATGGTCTAGCCTGCCCATAAAGAATTTAAGGTGGAAACAATCCGAGATAGGGAGGAGTTTCACCAACCAGCATGAAGGAAACAAACGTAGCCCCTCCTACCCTATTACCACAAGGATTATATACGATATCTCCACGATGTTGTTAGGAATGTTGTGCTAAAAGGATAGGGAGAAGAAGGCTCAAGCAGCTCAAACAACTGAGAAAGTAAACTGTTTTCATTTTTAACCCTTTTTAATTTCATCGACCTGTTTGCTTGCTGCTTTCAGGTTAGCAGCCCTAACCAGATCACTAAATGGATGTGGAAAACAATGGGTGTGGAAAACAATAACAAATTGCAAACTCTTGCCAATAACAATTGAAAAATAATAATATACGAGACTCATTCACAGAAAAATGTGTAGGAGAAATAACCACTGTCGTCTCCTAAATTTCCTGCTACACCTTTGAAATAATTCAACATATTGCTGACATCAAGAAAAAGAAATACTCGATGTTTATATAGTTGTCAATACGGTAATAAAATGTTTCCTCTGAAGTATAAAGTCGTTTTCATTGATTCAATGTAGAAAATCAGTTGCTTTTCTGATGCTTAGAGGATGGAAATGCCGATTCTATTGCAAATTCTGAGAGATCTTCTCTAGTCAACTAAGTTACAAACTGAAAATTTTTCTTCCGATCTTAAAAAAGACAAAGGAAAAAGTTATAGATATCAACTTTAAATCTGTAATATTATTTAAATTCAAATTCAGAAACAAACTCTTTCTTCACTAAACGAGAGAACTTATCTATCAAGAAGTCATCGATCAACAAACGATAAACTACAAATAAATCACAAGATTTAAGAGTACTGATATGAAACACCAAAAGAAATGCCAACAAACTTGAAAACTTCAAAATGTTATACTTAGGCAATGGATAATATACCCAAATTAAATTAGGAATTCAAAAATTACAAAAGACTTCAAAATGTTATACTTAGGAAATGTCTAATATATCCAAGTTAAATCAGGAATTCAAAAATCACAAAAGATCTTTTTAAGAAGATAATTAAATCTTACAAATTCTGAAGTTTGGATTAAAAAATGGATAAAAGATCTAATTTTGCAGTCCAAAACTCATAACTCATAACAAAACATCACGTTCTATTAATTTGAATCATAATGACTCAGAGTACACGATAAATAAAGAGCAATGAAATTAAAGAAAACCAGAGCTATTAATTGATCATTAAGTCACTTTATTATTAAATACTTATGCAAAAAGAAAAGAATAGCGTTGAAATAATCAAAAATCGTTGTCGCTAGTATATAACATAGAAATAAACTATGAATCAAAAGGAAAATATTGTGAATGCAATATTTTGTACTTGTGCAAATAGGGATAATTTTATCATTTTCACTGTGTTTAGAAATTCCTATTCAAACATGCATTCCATTGGATACTGTTTGACAAAATCAATCCCGTATTACAAAAAAGAAATAAAACATTTTCACAATATTTACACTTGAATATGAAATTCTTAAACAAATATTTATGTTCTTTTGAGACTGGCAACAAAGTACATAGATCATCATGATAGTATTCATTATCTGTCAAGAAGGATAATTCAATGATATTGAATTGACTAAATTGAGAATTTATATCAGCTTGAAAATACTTTTTTTTTCTGATAAGATATAAACAGTGTCATATTACCGTATTTGGATATGAAAATGGAAATATGACAAATAAATGTTTTTTGGCCAATTATCTCTTTGCTAGTCATAAGTTTCTACGATCTCTATCTTTCCTCACATTACGCTAAAGGTCTTGATCTGCCTAAAGCCTTCTACCATACCCGCTATTAAAGGTGTTATGCTTCTCTTTTCTCATAAAATTGTGGACCTTAGGCAATTGTGGAAAATGCTGCGAGTGCTCACATTTTAATCTTGAGAGCTGTGCTTCGTGATATAATAAGGAAAACCGATATTCCTGTATTAATTGCATGGTATTATAGAAGAATGATTACGAATAATCGATCTTCGGCAGGACTCTAGCTTTTTCACTAAATATAGCGAGCTAGCTTTGGGGATGTTTTTTTTTTTTTTTTTTTTTTTGCTATTAATTTTTGGCATATACGGTTTACACATAAATACCAGCAAACCGAATATGTATTTGATGTCCTTTTTCCCAACCGAAACTAAAATTCGTTACATTTGAAAGTATGATATTATACACCAAATTTTATTTATTTGTCATATTAAGTTTTTGAGTCGCTGTGTTCATATACATACGAAAGTATTGATGGACAGACAATCAATCAATGGCAAATTTGGTTCAAAATTCCGTAAAGATCTACACTTTATACTCTAAAACTTTGAATCAAATTGCTTAAGTTACTACTTTCTAGACATAGTGCATTTACATGCTTACGGAAATACAGACTGATAGAAGAACAACCTTTTCACGGATATAATTCCAATTTTGTAACTGACTTAAAATTTATATACTAAACCTGTATTCCGAAATTTTATCTGTCTAGCTCTTTACATTTTGTTATTATTGTATTTACTTATATTTAGACAATAGAACAGATGGATTTCCTCTAAGTAAATTTAGTTCAAAATTTGATAGAAATCTACAAATTTAGTGTAAAGTATATGTAACAAATTTCATCCGCCTAGTTCAAACAATTGTTGAGTTTGCATTTCGTAGACAGATATAATTTCATTTCATTTTTTTTTTCAAATTTAAAAAGGTCTGGAGCATTGAAATTCATAAAAATATTGAAATTCGATTTTATTTTTCTTCGTATATTGGAAAATAAAAATATTTAATAGTATAAGAACAGTGAAATAAGGTTTGTTCAAACCATTTTAACTCATATTTTTTCCTAATTCTAATATTTCTTTGTTCATTCGATTTATCATTAACACATTATTAAAATATTGTTTTTAATTCAAATTTATTTTGATTAATTCGATTCAAAACTGAAAATTGCTTTTATTATGAAATATTTTCGGTAACATAAGTCCGTAACTTGTTTTCTCAATGTTGGGGGAGTAATTTTTTGACAAAATGCATTCCAAGTCTTTAATGCTGTACAATGCATTCAATCCGAAAAGCAATAAAAAGTTTCTGAATAAACTTATGAACTCGTTAAATAAGAGTCGTATTGTTAATTTATAAGTTTAATTACACAATTATTGCATCAAAGTGACATATGCTGACATTTTTTTTTATCAAAAGTGTTTTTCTAATTAAAGCAACAAATGCTTTCAAAATTCCAAATTTTTTAAAAAATTAAGTTGATTATAAAAATAAGTTGAATGCTAGTTGCTTATTGTTCGGAATGAAATTTTATTTTTTTAGTAATGAAAAATTATTACTTTGAATAACTGTCTCAAATACTTTATGAGCATTTATTAAATATTTTAATATTTGTGTGTAAACGTTTAGATAATGCGAGGAAGAGAAAATCTGTTTACATTACCATTCATCTATAAACAAATGCTTTATAAATAACTTATTATTAATTCCAAAGATCTTTTTTATACAATTATTATCATTCAAAAAATCTTATTATCGTCTGCGACTTTATTTTGCAATTAAAATGAGAAAAATCTTTTTAAGCAAAGCTATTTCGTAGTTACTTGAAAGAGTACAGATAGTGCCAAACGATTTTTAAAAACCATAAAAATTAACTTTCGTTTTAGATTATTAATAGCTTTAAAATAATTATATAAAATTTAATGAAACATGTCAGTGTCAATGGAATAAATGCTTACAACAAGGAATATAAAGGCAATGGCTTTCAGCCGAAAATTTCAATCTTCATCTCTTGTTAAAAGCAAATAAGCATGTTTTGAATTAATTTTTAATAAGAAAAAAAAAACCTGAATCGATTATCAAAAAGAAATATTTTTCATTAAAAATAATATAAAATAAATCTTATTTAAATATCCCCCTTTCCCATCCCCCCATTTATCCAACAACAAATTTTGGGCGCCTCTATTTGTTTGCTGGCTCAAAGGAAATTAATAAAGTTTTTATTTAATTAATTAATGAAAAATGTCTATTTAATTGATTGTCATGAAAGCTTCTGTAAAAATTTCCTTGTGCTTAACAGTATTTGCATTAAAAACTGTGAGGAAATCTATTCATTAGTTTGAGTTTTTTTATGGGCAACAAGAAAATTGACATTTTAATTTCTTAGCACATATTAAAAATAAATTTTGTTGCCTTTTTCTTTTTGAAGTAAAAATTTTTTTTCTTGCTGTTCTTACTTTTAGATCCATTTAAAAAAAATGTGAATGTTTAAAATTTAAATTCTTGCTTTTGCTTCGTTATTTTAAAACTGGCCCCAAGTTCCATCTAGGTGAAATAAACGAAACAATTTAAACTGTTTTCTAAACCGATATGCGTATTTTGTTTCCATGGATACGAAAACAATTGCAGATGCGTTCACTAACAAACTGTTTGACAAAGTAGATTTTTTTTTCTTATTCAGATTCTTTCATTTCATTTTTTTATTGCATATATCTATTCTGTCTCTCTCAATTCTTTATTAAACTTAATATCTTTTTACAGTTAATTTTTGTAATGAAAATGAAACGGAAAAACTTCGGTAGCTAGTAGGATTGTTCTTCTCTCAACTTTAATTTCCTTGACGAATCAACAAAATTTCATTTATCCAAGTCTTTGTGTTTTTGAAATTTAGAGTCGATATACACAAAAACAGATTGGAAATATATCCTTTGAGGGATCTAATTTAAAATTGAAAATTAGTTTACAATTTTGGTGTATTGAATTTGGTGAAGAAGAATTTTAATTTTTATAATGATATTGCATAGTTAAAATTCATTTCTAAAAATAACTACGCATACGCAATTCACATAATTTTTATATTTTGACATAAATATGTCGTTATTTTTAAAGAATATGTATATTTCTTAAAAATGCAACCAGATTAATTTTATGCATATTTATACAGTAGCTGAAACAATTGAGAGTACACCTTACTTGATAAATCCGACATTCAATATAAATAACACATTAATGAGATGTGCAAACGTGTTTTTATTTTTACACATAATAAATGGTTTCATTTAAAGTAAAAATAAAGAACAATCAACAAAAAATTTCTAAACTGAAAAGTTTCAGAAGCATTATAAATAAACATATGCAGATTTTTGTCTAAAAAAATTGAGAATACACCAATGAAATTTATGCAATATCTCGCATAGAAAGAAAGTGTCAGTATTTAGTTACATGTCTTTTGGCTTTCATAAATGGCTCTAAACGTCGTGGCACCGATTCGACCAATCTTTGGTGGTATCTGAATATATATTACCCCATTCTTCTTGCAACACTTATTTTAACTCTTTAAAGGGCCATTGTTTTCTAGTCATATTATGTTAAAATATTTTTAGGCTTCAAATTAGAATAAGAAAAGGGAGTCATTTAGCTTATTAGATAAATTTAATTTGATTAATTAATTAATTTGGGTAATTAATAATTAAGTAACAAAAAAAGACACATCATTTTGTCTGAGATAAAGAACTGAAGCATCTAAGTTTTTGACTTACTAAAAAAATTGTCAGAACTTATGCCAACATACATAATTTCATACAGAGATTGATAGATTTGGTGGGAAGATTGATAAGGAAGGGTTAAATGGGTTTTGTTTCTAATTTTGTGCCTGTGAACCACTGTTTCGAGTGTGGCCCACAAATATTCAATGATATTGATGTCGGCGGATTGCGGTAGTATGTGTAACTGCTATTTACAGTGAATAAGATACTACATTTTGACATTACGTGCATTCTGTTTAGAGTCGTTCTCCTGCAAAAAAAGGAAATTTCCATCTAAACCCAAATGTTTAGCAATTTCCTTTAGATTGCTGCGAGGTATGTCCAAGTAAACCATATGGTTTATAATTCCATCTATAAGAACTAAATTTCCTACCCGGATGAAGCCATACAACCCCAAATCATGATAAAGTCACCACCATGTTTAACTGTAGGACGTAAATTTTTTCGATCCAAAGCAGTATTAGGCTTTCTCATACGGTGCAACGGCTGCAACTGCTAAAAATGTTGAATTTGCTTTCATTACTAAATATGACTTTCTTCCAGAAGTTATTGGTCTTCCGTTGATGTGTTTTTGCAAACTTCAAGAGCTTTTTCTGAATTTGCAAGCTGATGAACGGTTTCTCTTTAACAATTCGACTTTTCTATCCAGCTTGTCTAATAACATTTCGCATAGTTTCAGCACTTACACTTCTGCCTATGATTTGAGAAATTTTTGCTCCAAGTTGGATGAAAAATATGGTCGCAGCAATCTAAAAGAAAATGCTAACAATTTGGCTTTAGATGGAAATTTAATTTTTCTGCAAGACAACGACCCCAAACACACTGCACATAACGTCAAAATGTGATGTCTTTTTCATTGCAAATAGCAATTACACACATCACCGAAGTACTCCGACATGAATGCAATTGAATATGTGTTCCACACTCGAAACAATGGCCTAAAAACACAAAATTAGAAATAAATCCCATTTAAAACAGTGCTGCAGGAAGAATGGGGTAAAATATCTTCAAATACCACCAGAAAGTGGTCGAATCGGTGCTACGACGTTTAAAGGACATTATAAAGGTCAAAAGATATGCAACTAAATATTGACACTTTCTTTCTATGCGAGATATTACAAAAATTTTATTGGTATATTCTCAATTTTTTGAGGTAAAAATCTCCTTTATTTAAAATGCTTCTGAAACATTTCAATTTAGAAATTTTTTTGTTGATTCTTCTTTATTTTTACTTTAAATAAAACCATTTGTTATGTGTAAAAATAAAATGTTTGCACTTTTCGGTAATATGTATTGAAAGTCGGATTTATCAATTGAAAGTAAGGTTTATCAAGTTATCGCAATTGTTTGAGCCACTGTATATACGTATATAATAATAATAATAATAATAAATGGGAAAATGTTTAATGTGTATTACATCCTACTAATACTTGGTCAGTAAAGCCATTTTAAAATATTCTAATACACTAATTCAACAAAGAGTTTCAGGGAAAAGATATGACAAGTTTATGTGTACAAAAGATTTATGTACAAATGATTTACAGCGGTGATTTTAAACTCATTTCAACAATCATTAAACAGAAATCGGTCATTATGATAAATAATACGTAACAATAATCACTACTCAAACAATTTCAATAACAAACCATGGAAATGTACTTTTAAAATGACTGAAAATTAATGTATATTCATTATATGATTCAGCAAAATGTTTACTAAATATTTAGAATTCTCAACAGTCGAAATTACAAAATTTAGTACTTTTTTTTTTTTGTGAAATCCAAAATTTTCCGAAATGAGGAAGTACAATATTTTGGCAATATCAGGGCGCAATATCAGGGCAATCATGCTTGAATTTATCGTCTGTGAAACAAGAATGATAATCAAGATTTTTTTTCTTCTTATTTTTAGTTTCCGAAACAGATTTCATACAAGAAAAGGATATTTATTGAGAATATTTTTATGAACAAAAATAATTCTTTTGTATTGAATTATAAAAAATATATGTAAAAAAATATTCACTTAAATCATTAGCTTAGATTTGAAAAAAACTTTAATTTCAACCATAAAAAAAGGCAAAATTTGCTATGAAATTTGAGATTGCGATTTTCTATCGAAGTCAAGTGCTTTGTAACGAATCATTTTTTGCTTAAATATCGTTTGGTTGTTTCAAAAATAAAATTGTTTATCTATTTTCCCCCAAGAAAAGAACTACAATTAAAAAGAAAGTGTTATAAAATGAAAAAAAATTAATATAAAATGAAATTTATTTCGAAAATTATGGATGAGCATATCGAATGAAAAATAAGTGGAGAAAAGAAATCTGAGGATTTTGCATTAAATAAATAATAAATAATAATAAATATATTTTTTCTCCCAAAAAACCTGAACAAAAAAGCAAATTAATTATTAGTTTTGTTGTAAAAGGAGTCATGAGCTATTTCTATACATATTAATTAATGTAAAAAAATCATATTTAAATGATTATACTGGCTGCCATTTTGCTTGAAAGCCCTGTATTTAAATCAGGTAACTGAATTTCTTTGGTTGTTAGAAGAAATTTATATATTTATTGTTTAAGACTGGGTAATAAACTTAAAAAAAAGTTTTTTTTTTAAGACTTACTTTTAAATCAATAGACAGGTTTTAATATATTTTTTTTTTCTATTATGAATGTTGGTTTGAATTTTAAAGCAAATAAAGTTGCAATGAAGTTCATTCGCGTGTGTGACAGTCATATGGCAGTTATAACCTGATATCACGTGAGCACGAATGGTTCAATTACATAAATCAGAGTTTTAATTTTTTACTTTCTTTTTTCCTTCTTTTTTCGAATATTTATGAAACTTAAAATAACTGAGCAAATAGAAAAATGTAATAAACATTGCATGAAAAAACGACAACGATGAAATATAATCAGATGAAAGTTATCATTTATTACATGAGGATTATGTTGATTTTACATAATGAAAAAACGACAACGATGAAATATAATCAGATGAAAGTTATCATTTATTACATGAGGATTATGTTGATTTTACATCATGAAAAAATTCGGGATATTCTGAGTTCCAAAAATCTGTTCTGATTTCGATAAAAATATCATGAAGTACAGCGTTTCATCTTAATTAAAGAAGTTTTTCATCTTAATTATTTTTAATGTATGAAAGGAATATAAAGTATATTAAAGCATATACTTTTTTCAAAATATAGTATTATAAAAGAAAATTACACTACTTCAAATGTTACATGATGGACTAAATAATTTTTCAGCGAAAAATAATAATAATTTCTGAGAATATTTTATGAAACTATTATAAAAAACATTTACGATATTTTATCGAATATTCCATCTTTCGCCTCATTGTCTAAACGGATTGAAGCTTTTTTTTATTTTTTAAACGATATTCCATAAAAAGATGTTTTTGATTACTAGTGTGTGAAATTATTCAATGTTAAAAATAACAACCCACATATTCTATGATGTAAATTATTATTCATTTCTAGTCACAAGCAATTGAATAAAATAAATATCGTTAAAACACGATCACTGGAAAGAAAATGGAAGTCTACTTACCATATGAATCAAACTAAAAATGAAACTTTTTAACTCGCTGCTACTTGCAACCTCTTTCCAACTGAAACGAAGCATTTCGCTCGCACGTGACTGAAGGGCAACGTTCACACGCTTTGCTCAGATTATCTGAAGAACGACTTTTTTGTTTTATTTAAATTCTTTTTTTGTTCGTGAATAATATTTGTGAAGTAACCGGCTGTTCGGTTCGTGGAATTGTGACACGTGAGTCGGATAAGAACTGCATCAGTATCTTCGGGTCTTCCACCTGGTCTTCAGGTGTTTGTCCTGTAATATTCAAGGATGGATGTTTTGAGGTAAACGAATGCGCATATTCGGTATCACTGATAGATTCCCCCTGTTTTGAAAGAATGCGACCGATAAAACCGAAAAAAATTAATGTAGTGAGAATTAAAAATTTGTTTATTTGATTCTTGCTTCAAATTAAAAAGCTAAAATATTTCCAGAAATTTATTTTCGTGTCATTTATTTTAAGCATTCGAATTAAGGTAATGAAACATTAAATAAATGCATAAATGTCCATTATAACATATTGAAAAATGCTATGCAGAATCGTAAAATAAATTTCTAGTCATGTGACTGTATCTCATATTGTTGCTATGGTAACAGAGTTGAGATGCGTGAGCGATTTCGTCTGCGTTTAGGTCATGAGTAATTCGGAGATGAGTTGCTTTACGGCGACTGAATCCGGCAGCTTCTACACATTGTCAATTACTTGGCGTGTAATATTATGCATTGCAGAAAAGGAAATGAAACTAATAATTCAGCTATTACAGCAATATTATTAGTTTATAATATAAATTATGTACATAGAATAGTCTAAAAAGAATAAAATATTTATGTATACAAAATATCCATCAAAATATGATTTCTGCTACATAAATGGATTTTATGCTTTATTAGTGATCTTACTCTAAATGTTTCGTTTCGTTTAGTTAATTTACTTAATTTTTTTAAATTCATGGCAAGAAGAAAAACAATCGTTAAAGCTTTTAAAATTGTCTAATTAAAAAATGTATTTGAAATTTTTAAACGAAAAATTAGTTAAATTAAATTAATTAGTTAATTAATTTAATCAAATTAATTAGTTACATTTTTAAATTAGTTAATTAAATTGGAAATTAGGTTTTTTAAATCAAGTAAAGAAAAGATAATTTTCTCATTATTTAATGTATTATTTTGAAAGATGATATCCTTTAAAACTAAAATAAACAATACTATGCATTATAAAAATGATGGAATAATGCTATATAATAAATAATGATATAATAAATCATCACGCATACATAGAAAAACTATTAATAAATTTTCATTCCCGTTGTGATTTTGAAAATAAAAATTTTAATAGTAGTTTTTTTTAAGTGTAATAATTTTTCATATTTCAACTGCATTACTGTGGTAAAAATATTAAAAAAAAATTACTTGAATGAACTTCTAAAAGTTATATAGAATTTTTACTTTCTCATATGCGAAATACAGAGAAGGTATTTTTATAGAAACAGTTTTCTGAAATGTGTTTTGCGAACTTAAGGAGGTCTGAAACGTGGAGATTCGTCAAAATCTCCAAGTCGAATTTTTTGAAGATTGCAATACTTTCTCTATACTTAGTATATGAGAAAGTGAAAAAAAAAAAACTGCAACTATCATTATAAAGAAATTTGTTTTAAGCTGTTGGCAAAATTTACTGAATTTTAGGAATTTCTAAAAATTAGTCAAAACATCTAAGAATTAAAATTAAATATTTTTTGCATAATTTATATTATTTCCGTTATCTTTTTTCTATTTTTAGATATGATTATTCAAACATTTCTCTTTAATATAAAACCTGAATGGCTGGAATAACTTTTTGTCATTGATTTGAAATTAATTGTTTTTCAAAATAATTCAAATATTTTCCCGTGGAACTATGGGAAAATTGATTATTACTTCGTTGAACTGGCAAAGACCAAACGAGAATTAAAGTTTCAAGAATAATGAAACTTCTTTTTTTATGTAATTTAAAATCGTTTGCAGCAAATTTTTTGATTTCTCTCTTTTATTTCCCTCATTTTTCATTACCTGTTTCAGTATCACTGTAATTTTTATCTTACTTATATTCCCGTTTTTATTGATGGGTCTAAAAACACCTTATCATTTGGATTTTGGTGTCGTCATTATTGAAGACATTAGCAGCTTTCAAACGAATACTATGTGATCTGTTTTAATTGCAGAACTGATGACGATTTTGATTGCTCTTGAGGGAATTTCGAATCTTCTTAACTATAAATTCTTCATTTTATTCCACCAATATGACCGCTCTGGAAGCCCCCAGTCATTACTAGAGCAAAAAAACATCCATTGACTATGGATATCAATTACCTATTGAGAATTTTGCAAGCTAGGGATTAAATTTTGTTTTGTTGGTTACATGGCCAAGTAGGCATTATTGGCAGCCGTAGGCATTATTGGCATTAAGTTAGCCGATGTTGCTGTAAAAGCAGCATCTGTTTCTCTGCAACGAGTAATTCCATATACTTATGTAAAGAAACATCTTTCACAACGTATTTATCATTTACTAGCCGCCTTTTTCGACCAACCGATTCTCCATGAATAATGCTCTCTAAAATTTTCAATTAAATAGCTAAGTGCCTAGATCTGTTAATAGCTTTTTAAGAAAAAATATTTTTAAATTTTAAAATTCGTTAATAACATAACTTATATTATTATAGAAACCTTATATTTTGTTAATTGCACTATATATCTCTCTAATTTGCTATCAGCTGTTGTAAAATTTAAATTTGAATTTGAAGTGGAAGAAATAAAAGGGAATAAATAAATTCAGCAAATACGAATTTTTTTTACTGAAACAACATATTTTTTTAGAAATATGACTACAGAAGATCGAATTCTTTAGCACTGTAATTTTATGTGTACCGCAGAATATTTTTATTTTTTTATAATTCAACCAATATTTCAAACAAATATTCAATAAAAATTTCTATAATTCATCATAAAATGCAGTTTTGCCTTTAAAAGGGACGGTAAATACGGTAAATAATATTTTGTTTTATTTCAATCAATATGAAGTCTAAATTTTAAACAGCTCTTCGATTCTATAAATATTATTCAGTAAAATTATCGTGACATTCTAACTTTTCTATCTCTTGCGATCAAATCTAACCGAGTTATAAAGCTTTGAATATCATTATATAGGATAGTAAATCATTTCATTATATTAAGAATAAGTCTTGGGGAAAATCCACGCGTGTATTGGTATATTTTCTTCAAGGCAGTCGATAGAGAGGTCCAAAATCGCGTGTTTTTATAAATATCCAAAATTCTATCAGTTTAAAAAAGAAAAGAGTGGAATTTTCTTAATTTAAATATTACTGTCTCAAGAATATTTTATTAAATATGACTCACAAAACAGAGGATTTGTATATAAATATAAAATTCGTAATGTATCAGAACATTTATTAAGTCATATAGCTATTTATTTCATTTAGACTATTTTTTTACTACACAAGCCAATTAATAAAGCTTTAGAAATTAGCTGTTGGAGCCTAATATCCTGTTTATATTAAACTATGTTTACCTTAAATAAAATTGAATTACTTATTTATTATCACAGCTGTTTTAAAACGTCACAGAAAACTTTTCCTTGCAGTCATTTTTCTTTTCTTTTCTTTTCTTTTTTTTTGAAAATGTCACATTTCATATTTATTCCATTTCATACAAACATGGGCTGAACATTACACTTTCCTAGGTTTAGTTTGAAATAAGAGAGAGTCTTTCAGTTAAGAGTTTTTGTCAATGCGATGTCAACGAATTGATAAAAGTTAATTTTTCTCACGCACTCATAGCGTGCTCGTGCAGATTAAATTTTATTTTCATTTTGTGCGGAATAAATTGTTTGAAAATGTGATTAAAATATTTTTTTTAATATAATGAAAGAAGAGACTTAATTTATAAGTTAAACCACTGATATCACCGAAAAGATTATTTTTCCAACTTTAAGATGATTTAAAAATCCATCTTTTGCTGCATTATTTTCAGAAGTTATCACGGAAAAATGTTGAAATTTCGTTTAAATTTAATTAATTAAAATTTCAAAAAAATCGCTCAAACTTGCACATTTTTATCCTTTAATGTATATATGGATCAGGTAGTTCTAGGTCATATGGTGTGGCGGTAGAGTGCTAACACATACACACGCGCGCAAACACAAAGACGCATTCATCTAAGAATCAGCCTTGGGAAAAATCGGTCATTAATTGGCGCATTTCCTTTTAAGAAGGTGGATGGAAAAGTTTAAAATCGTGAGTTTTTACAGAATAGTGATATTCAAATTTTCAAAAATTAGTTTTTTTTGTGTGATTGATTTAGTTGATTAGAGTGCACTCTTTTTATTTAAAATATTGTGCCTCAAGAATATTTTGTAAATATGATTCACAGGGCAGAGGATCTTTGTAAAACTTTAAAATTCTTAATTCATTAGAGTAATTATTAACTGAAGTTATATAAAATATAATTATTTAATTCATTTAGACTATTTTGATAA
>JAPMOR010006188.1:33949-47333 GCA_026543865.1 Argiope aurantia
ATGTTTTCTTTTTTACATCAGTAGCCGAGTTTATTGATTTAAATTATGTTTAATTTTTTACTTTGTTTTTGTGCATTAATTAAAAGAGAGTATTTTTAATCTTTAAGTAAACATTTTATTTCTTTTCTTTACCCCAAAACACCTTTTATTTTTTTTAAATTTTACATTGCATGTTCAAATACTTTTATCATTATCTCATACAGATAAAAAAAAACTTTTTATAAGAAAAGCAGATTATGAAAGTGACCCAAGTCTTTTTTTTCCTTGAATATTCTGAATAATATTCATATTTGCATAAAAAGTGAAAAAGATATTAATTAAAACTGTTAAATTATTTTGAAATAGTTTAGAAAGAAAAAAAAAACACTAGCTCAGAATCGAACCCAGGTATCCTGAATGCGACGCCGGTGCCTTAATCACTACATCACTTGAGCGCTCGCTCGGGCAACACATTATTAGTATATAAGCTAATTTGAAAGTTTTAAGGTTGACTATTGAGTCTTAATATTTTCATTAATAAACATTCTAAATGTATACTCTCATTATACAAAATCTCATTCCGAACTCAGTTTTAAACCTCGTGCCTTGTTTATATCAGTTTTAAACATTTCACGTCTGGTTTATAATGTGGGCGGTAACTTTGCTTCTAACTACCACAGAAAAAAAATTAAATCATTTTTGGAATCTTAAATGTGTTCATTTAATACAAAATAATAAGAAAATTCGTAATTTTTACGAAAACGGTGATTTTAGGGTATGTGCATATCGTGTTATTAATAAATGTTAACATTCAGACAAAATTTTTATCTGTAAAGATAGCATTTCTTTCTTTAATAGTTTAGAATATCCACTAGTTTCTTTTTAGGTTTTAATTAAAATTTATAAATACATGCAATTACTGCTAGCACATTTATGAAATTTTACAATATAACATTTTCAATAAAACATACGTTTTAGTTTCACTCTTTCATTCACAATGATGATTTAATATCTTTCATGGTATAATACGATTCGAATATTTATGGTAAAAAAGAAACAACATATTGGAAGTAATAAGGAACTTTATTTGCACTAAAATGAATACGCAATTATTAATCGGTCAATAATGTTTTATGTAAACACTTGTATTGGCGAAAAAAAAAATCTCGCCAAGCCAAGCACTTGAAACACATTCGAGATTAAAATAAAGCAAGTAACAAAATATGATGCAGTTACGTCAGTTTAAATGAAGCTTAATAAGAAATTAAATAAATTTAATACAATAACTAAACCAAACTATGAAATATTATTCAGTTTTAACATCAAAATCACTGAGTAATGGAGGTTACGAAATTTTAAATTGACTTAAAATGGATATAAACAGAATATGTTTACTGTACATACTTGTGAAATGATACAGAACTATCTTTAGAAGCTTTTTCTTTGCATCCAATTGTACAGCAATAGTTAACCAAGGATTAAATAAGTTTTAAAATCCAACAGTTAAAAGCGAGAAAAAAATCTGCCATTGAAATAGAATGGGGAACGGAGAATGCGATTACAGTGAAGACAAATTCTGTCCACAAGTCACGTGATTTTATCCTGTTCTACACCAACGTAAGGTTGCACTCCCTCTATCAGTATCTCAGCTCAATGGTAATAACGAAACCTGGAGGTAACCGTGGAGAATCGCCAAAATTTCGCTTCGGTTTTTAATAATGAAAATTATAATTAAAATTTCAAATTTAATTATAATTTTCAAAAAATTAAATTTATTTAATGTTAAATTTCAAATGAATTTAATTTTTTTACCGGTGTGCACATTCTCCCTTTCAAAGTATGTATGTGCCAAATTGGTAACTTTAGATCAAACGTACAGGCTTATAGAGAGTTAACACACGCACAGACACACACACACAGACACACACACACAGACACACACACAGACACACACACACACACTCATCTTTATTGCTAATAGAGATAAAGAAGTTAAATATTAATATCAGAGATTATTTGGTTACAGAAGACAAAAAAAAACAACAACAACAACAAAAAAAGTAATATAAAAAAAATTAAGCCAATTCCTGCTTAAGTCAACAAAAAAAATTATTTTAGTTACTTTTTATTAAATAATTACAATTAATATAAGTATGTACATACATATGACAGAATTACAATATTAAGTGACAAAATTTTCTTAATTGAATTCCTACTTATTTTCTTATTTTATTTATATAAATCTTATAAAATTTATGATCGGGTGTCTAGTCAGTAATCTCAGAGTTTGGCGACAAACTTGACGACCATCTGGCTACATGCCGACGGATTTGGCGGCTTTGATGACCAAATAGAAATTACTGGACAAATTTAATTAATTAATTAATATTTGAAAAAACTGTATTAACAAAAACTACAAGTTTAAAAAAATGTATTTGAACTTGAGTGGATGAAAAATTTTTTTTATTAACGATTGAAAATTTGAACAAGATATATATATCGAGAGAGAATATGAGCTTGTACTAGGAATTGAAAAAAACATGCTACTTATATTCTTTATAGAAGTTTCAAGCTTTACTGCAGGAAGTTATACTAATCGAAAGAACAAGTCTCAATCAATTACTGCAATATAATATTTTTCCTTTTTCCGTATGCAAAATAACACAAAGGCAATATATTATAATCGTCAAAAAATTCGAATTCAAAGATTTGACTTGCCTTAGTCCGAAAAATTCATTTTTAGAATTATATCTATCCGTCTGAGGATATGATAATGCCAAAACGCTTTGGACCAGACGGATGAAATCTGATATGTCGTGTTAGTACCAGATTTATAGGTTTTTGTCGAATTTTGAACAAATTCCATTCAGAGTAAGTTTTTCTGTTCTTTTGTATTATCCATGTAGAAGTGAACATTTGCATTACAAAATTAAAAGGGGTCACAGTGATAAAATTTCGCACACATTTTTAACATCTAAAATGTTGATAGGTATAGAATTTTAAGTCTATTTGACAGAAGGTGGACCGTCTTGTATTTGGGACTTGTGTTTTCGCGTTCGTGTAAATGCGATGACACAAAATTGAATGAGTTAGGTAAAGGAAATTTGTAATGTGATCATGTTACAGAAATTGTAGTTCTGTGTCAAAATTTGTTTTAAATCTACCAGGTAAAACACAGAAAATGCATAATCGATTATTGTTTTATTTTATTTTATTTATTTATTTTTAATATACTACGAAGCACAATACGTTCATGCGTTGGCCCCATGAGTGTAAAAACCTTGAGAACTCATAACATTCTTGATTTTGCTGAAGACACACAATTTTTATGCTGGATTGAAGGGGATAATATCTCTATTCGGGAATATGAGAGAAAGTTACACGTAAAATACTTTCGCTTACTGAAACGTGCAGATGCAACATACGGGGTGCAAAAGTGTTAAGCAAAGCATATATTTAATATTTTTAAACTCCTATATTCGCTAGCATGTTTTTAATAGAAGATTTTGAATGATTAAATATACAATGACAAAATCTTTCATCAGTATATATATCCATATAATGGTATTAATGTAGATGATTAATTTTTAAGGAAAACGATAGGCCACATCAAGCTAGAGATGCAAATTAGTATTCTTGGCCAAGATGTAAAAGAAATAGAGTGACCCTCATGATTACCGGACATTAATCATACATAATACTTTAAGGATTTTCTGTTAGATGAATCACCTCTCTGGTCAAAGATCGTCTTTCTAAATAAGATGAATGACGGTTTAAATTCCAAACCTGCTGGAGTGGTCTCCCCCCCCACACACAAATTTCTCTCATACTCTCTAATAAAGATGTTATATCAAAAAATGTCTTGCATAGCATTGGTGTACAGTAGTTACGAAATATTAACCTTTGTGGTGAATTTAGCATTTTTACTTAATCTGTCTTATCACCCTTGGCAAGTTATTTAGCTATTAAACCCTAGCATGTTATCTAGCATTAATATCATCCGAAAACAGAATCTGCATTTTATGCATTTTAAGTGCGTTTTTGCCAATCGATTGAAATAAAAATTTGTTAAAAAGCTACACTTAAAGCAAAAACATCGCAAACTAAATTTAATATATTTAGCTCACTGCATTCTTGAGTTATTGCTTATATGTTTCTGAAAGGACAAACCAACAGACGGTCACCACCGCCCAAATTGAATTTGGCGCAAAATTTAATAGATGCTTACCCTATGAATTGTAAATGTGTGTTCCGAATTTTATCTATCTAGCTCTTTTCGTTTTGTACTTATCATGCTAACTAATATTCGTACAACCAGACTTCCTCTGACGAAATTTCGCTCAAAAAATGAATGATGTCGGCAAATTTGGTGTACGGTCTTTACACCAAATTTCCCAGATCTAGCTCAAAACGTTTTTGTTATCTTTGTCATAGACAGACAGACGGTCGACCATTTTCCAAAAATGTCTTTTTCGAACTCTGGGAGGTCTGAAACATGGAAGTTCGATAAAATCTCGAGTTCGAATTTTTTTTGATGATTACTATACTTTCTCTATACTACGTATACGAGAAAGTAAAAAATATCGACGATTTGGGTCGTAATATGCGATTAAGAAGACCATATCACCGAGATTAAAATTTTTGTTAGGGAAACTTCATAAAATTCAACATTATTATTTTTGAAAAGAAAATTAAATGACTACAATAAAATAAGAATTTTTTTACTTCATGAATTATTCATTAAAAATATACAATAATAATAATATACAATACACTACGATACAATACACTATACATTTAAATGATACGTTGATAGCTCATAGCTTGATTGTTTTATAAATTATTTAAACGTTTTTAGATGTTATCACTAAAAAAAATGGCTAAAATGTTTTGATTTTTGCATGCACTTACGTATATTATTGTTATTTTAAAAGTAAAAATTTCTTTTTGTATTCACTAGTAAACAAACTGATTTAATCTTCAGCACAAAATTACTTCATAACGCAATTAGATTTCTGAATTCCTCTTACGTAATAACATATAAGGTTAATTTTGCCATTGTTTTCATGAAGCATTAGTTTATTTATGGTATTCGCAATATTTCGAATTGCTACTTTCTGAGCAATAAAAATGATAATTTCTGATGCATTTACAATTAATAGGTTATGAAAAAAAAGGAAACATTTTATATTATAATTAAAATTTGAAAAATTCATTTTTCCTTTTGAATGGTAGATTATAGATATTTATAGATATATAAATTATAGATTAGATTATAGATATATAAATAAATTTAGTGGGAAAAAAAGTCGGAAAAAATTCCTCTCGAAAAGCTGGAAGAGACTGAGGTAGATTCCTTCTTACCTAATTTACTTTTTTAAAATTCCTTTTAACCATTTATAGGCAAACACAGGAAATAGTGTCCTCAAGACTTTCTTCGCATACTCTCCAACCCACTCCCCTCTGTCCCCGTAAAAATAAATAAATAAATAAATAAATACCTTGCATAGTATTGGTGAACGATTTTCGTGAAATATAAATCTTTGACGCGAACCTAGCATTTTTACTGAATCTATCTTAATACTTGTTTCAGACACAATTTTTGACAACCAATTGGTATCAAAATTTGACGCTGAGCTGTAGCAATTACAAGGCAGCATATCAAATTTTATTAAGTCCTTGAATTCATTAGTTACTATATTTACACACATACGGTCAACTGCTTGCCACATGGTTCAAAATTTAATATGAATTTATATTTTAAATTCTAAAAACCCGTATACCAAATTTTATTGACATAACTCTTTGCTCTTTGTCGTTATCATTTGTATATAAAATACTAAAACTCAGATATACAGATTTCGTTCAAATTTTTCTAGAGACAGAAATCGTAAGTTCATAAACCAAATTTCATTCGCCTAGTTCAAAGCATTTTTGAGTTATCTTATTACAGGCAGACAGACGAACATTTTTCAATAATATATATATATTAAATAAGAAAAGTTTAAAAGGAGAAAATTCGTCAAACTTTCGAGTTCGAATTTTTCGACAATTACAACGCTTTAGTACTTCGTATATGATGAAGTAAAAATGAAGTATTAAGTATTGAAGCAACTATAAACAATGTTTTCTTTGCTATCGTGCAATTTAGTATTTATTGAAAAATAAGTAATATGAAAACAGCAAATATAAAAAGAGTATGTACAAATATAGATCTGTCATAAAGTTTATACCATTGAAAAGTTTTGAAAATTTTTAGAAGTGCCAGCAATTTGTATGAAACTGCAAAAACTAAAAATTTATCTCTGCATTTTAGACATATTTGAGAAAAGTAATTATCGTCTGCAATTATTCTTTCAATAAGATGAAAACAATAACATTTTATGATAGAAAGTGTGAATTTGTCGTTTTTATAAAAATTTATATTGGAGTAAAAATATCGTCTGCTTTTCCTAATTAATACTGGAATTAAGATTTTGTTTATTATGTTTTTGAATATTTCATTTATAATCATTAAATGGAGTAAAAAAGAATATAACAACAGCTTAAAAAAATATTCTTCGGTATTTGTGCATTTACTACATGCTATTGGCCACCTTTAGGCTTAACGGCATGTCTTTAGAGAACATAGTCAATAGACTAAATGGTATCTTTGGTGACCTTTTTCAGAAATTAATCACTATTGTGTGGTTAATGCTATAATGATGATCTTCTTTTTAATATAATAGTTTTAATATAGTTTATTTTCAATTGCAAGGGAGACATCAAACCAAAAGACTGTAAAATTAACAAAAACTCCGAAATAACGAAGTTTATTTAAAAAACATTTAAATAGCAAATTTGTTTATTTCACAAAATATGCTGAATTATATTTAAAAAAATTATTCTTCATATAATAAATATTGCAATATATAATTGAAAATTATAAAGTCATATTAACATCCAGTTAATAATACGGGTTGGTTGCTATAATAGTCAATTCTAAAATAAGTATTTTTTGGGGGCGTAGCAAAATATGAATTAAATCTCTCCGACAGTATTTAATAACATTTGAAAAAGAAATCTGCCACCCAAGATATAAACATTTGACAAATATCGAGTGTATTCCTAATAATTCAGGAGGTGCCGAGTGAATGCTATTCCGCTTTTATGTATAATGCCACGAAGAAAATACAATTTTAATAAATAATTTGGTTTATTTAAAAAGAAGAAATTGCTATACAGGAGAATCGGATACTTGACGGTATAAAAAATCAAATTGTAACTTTTTAAAAATGATAAGACCTCAAATGTGTTAATCTTATTTTTTTTTATTTATTTCTTATTATATTTAGCTTGGCGAGTTTTGATAAGTTTGGCTAGATTTTTTTCGCCTTGGCGAGAAAGTTGGTGCATGATTTTTCTGTTTTACAGAAGAAATAACACACGTACAGACACAAACACGCACATCTTATAATAAAATACATTAAAAATAACTAAAATGCGCAAAGCATTTGGAAACATTTTTTTAAATCTGAAAAGAGAAACAAAATTTTTAAATCTGCTCGCACAAATTACATCGAAGAGGTCAGCTTCACGATATAATTTGAATTCAAATGATAATCAATCAAAATAGCTCAAATCCACCACCGATTACACTAAGATATAAGAAAAATAGTTAGAAAAAACTATACTCATGTAATGAATGTTATGGTAATCATCACAGCTCAACTCCAACGCAATATCAAAAAAAATAATTAAATCAAAATGGAAAAAAAAATAAAATCGAAATCCATGAGAATTCAATTTAAAAATGCAATAGAAAGCATTGGAACGGAATTGCAAAATATTTAGTATAGTGTGTGTTGCTTTTACGTCCAACAACTGGAGCTGTTTTTTACCTGTCTCAGATAGGACATCTAAATAATAGATATATAAAAACACGTTCGTAATCGAATACAACGTGCTATCAAAATTTTAAAGCAATCGGTATAGAAACTTTCGGAGATTTAAGATTTTGAACAAACGAACATCAATTTTTTCTTTATACAGATTATAAATAATAAATGCCTGAAATTTTGTTCACTATTTCCTTAACAGATGGCGCCACGAATACAGATTTAATTATAAGAATTCTCTTACTGAGTATTAATTTTTGAAAAATACTAAGATATCTATAGGATAAAGTTACATAAAATCTCAAAACTATAGCAAAACAAGAAGTAAGGATTAAATTAATTACGAAAATTCCATCTAGTATATTAAAATTTCAAGCACAAAACAAATCGCTTTAATTTTTTTTTTTTTTTTAAACGGAAATAGACTTCCCAAAACTTTCTTCCACACTATCTAATAAAGATGTTATTCACTCTTCCGCTTCCATCTGACTCGAAAATTTCTGACCTTGGTCAAGGTCGTGAACATTTCGATTATTTATGATTTTTCCCCCCAGAGTCCAGTCAATGAGCATTTAGTGCTTCATAGAATCGTGAAGAAAACCGAGTATATATTTTTAGTCTTTATTTTCTTTTGTTGATGGATTGAATCAAAATTTGGCACAGATCTATAATTTAAAAAATAAGATCACATAATTTCTTTTATTTAAATCATTGAGTGTTTAAATTTTCAGAATCTGTATGCATAGAATGTAAAGACCGACAGATGGTCAATCTCCCGGCAGGTTTTATTCAAAATTTAATTAGAACATAATCTAACGTTGTACCAAATTCTCATTTATCTTATTTAGTCCGTTTGTAAGATATCGTATTCAGCGGAACATCAAACGTGCTAAAATACTGATACAAGCCTGTAAAGTTGCTTCCCAGCACGGTTAGCTCTATCATCAGAAAGACTAATTTACAATAATCTATATTGGATGCTACTCGGCTGCCGAGCCAGTGATTCCAGAGTTTGGCGACTTTGGCAACAAAATAGATAATGCTGGAAAATTCGAGAATTTTAACGATCCGTCCATTAGGAACCGAGATACACCTGACTGGCCTAGAAGATTCTCGACCAGCCTCCCGGGAGCTATAAAAGGTCAGCCGTCTCAAGCTGCAATGAACCAGATCGGAATCGTAGACAAGTAACGAATCTTCGAGAGGATAGTGAAGCAACGGCGGAATGTCAGCGTTGTGTGTAGCCCAAACTATTGCTGAACTGGACTGTGTGCCGAGTCCTGTTGTCTATTGTGGAAGCAGTATCAAGTTGTGTGAGGAGTAGTCAGTCGTGTGATAGTGAGTCGGCAGTTGGATACAGTTAAAGCGGAGAGACAGTGGGGAATTTCAGCCGTTTGGAGAGACCGTAGAGCGAAGCTCCGAGGATCCCCTCTCTTGCTGGATTCTGTCTGATCGCTTTATGTGCTGTGGTCGAATACTTCTGTGTGTTGTAGTGTGCTGCTGTGTGTTCGTCTCGGCTGTATATAGTTGTTGTCTTTGTATGTGTCTCGTCTGTGTACTCGTGTTCTTCGTGTAAATAAACGTCATCGTTGTTTTCTAGTGAGGCTAGATGATTCTGTTTTCAGACCATACATCCACTACAAGCAAACCCGGTGATCCAATGTTTGGAGCAGCCAGTCGTTTAGTAGTGAGTAGGCAGTTGGATACAGCTAAAGCGGAGAGACAGTAGGGAATTTCAGCCGTTTGGAGAGACCGTAGAGCGAAGCTCCGAGGATTCTATCTCTTGCTGGATTCTGTCTGGCCGCTTTGTGTGCTGTTGTGGTTTACTACTAGTGGACTACTGTCTGCCATTGTGTCCTGTCCCGTGTGTACCTCTCGGCTGTATATAGTTGTCATCTTTGTATTCGTCGTCTATGTCTTTGTGTTTAATAAACGTCGTTGTTGTTTTCTACTGAGGCCTGCTGGTTGTGTTTTCACACCATACACCTACTACAGACGAGCCCGTTGAAATCTCTATATTTGCGCAGTGTAATTATCGTTTTTACTGTCATTCGAACATACGGGCAAAATTAGCAAACTTATTATTCAAGAGTTTCGTTCAAAAAAGTCGATGAATTTGATGTAAAAACCGCAAACCGAATTTCATCCTTCTAGTAGAAAGTATTTTTTGAGCTATCATGTTCACAGACATACAGAGAGAGAATAATTCTAAAGATTTGTTTTTCGGTTTCGAAAAGTTCTAAAACGTTGAAATTCGTCAAAATTTCCTCTAGTTCGAATATTTTAACAATTACAATAATTTCTTTTTTGTATACTTTTTCTATGAGAAAGTTATGAAAGAAATTGTTTGTGTGTTGGTGTTCTATATGCTAGAAAGCTATATGCCTACTAAGTTAATACTAATATACTGTAGAAGGGAATGTCTCCCACGAAGTGTTTTTTTAACTTTTTACTAGAATTTTAATTAATTAAAGATAGCCGAAACATTTTTCATCGCAACTTTCGAAAATATTACAACAAAAGATGATTTTTATGTTATCTTTAAACTTGATTTTTATTGGATATGGTAAGTATGTCAAAAAATAATAACTACGTCATGTTAAAAAGTAAAAAAAAAAAAAAGGAGTAAAATCTTTGTAATTTTTTTTCTTTTATTGTATCTTTCTTTCAGATGCAAAGTAATTTCACAATTTATGGTATAAATTACTGTTATTTTCGACTATTACAATTTTTATCATGAAATCCAATTAGTGTTTAGTGTATAAATCAAGGAAAAACTAAAATATGCGTGTAATAATGGGCGGATCGATAAATTTTTCGAAGTATCGAGCATTATCCATTTTGTTGGCAAATTCGTCGCCAAGTCGCCAAGTTTATCACCAAGCTCTGGGATCACTGGCTCGGCATCCGACAGCATCTGATACAGATTACTGTAAAACGACCTTTCTTATGATGACACTATTCGCACTGGAGTAAAATTATAGGTTTGTTACAATATCTAATTTGAAATAATTCAATTTGAAGCTGTGGAAGCTGAAACGCAATGGGTGACTTTCAGAGAATCAATCTGGTAGAAGAAAAGCAAACTGATCTTCAAAGTATGATCGCAAAACTTAATGCCGATCAAAAAAAGAGTCTTCGATGTAATCACAAATAAAATGGACACAACTGATAATAACGCTGACGTTTTACGCTATTTTGTGAGTGGAACTGGTGACACTGGAAAGAGCTTTTTAATAAAAACTCTGAAAGTTTTGGGTTAAGATGTATTTAAACAAAAAAGTGGCAGTTAGTGCTCCAACAGGAATAGCTGCATTCAATGTGAATAGATTGACTATACATAGACTATTGCAGTTGCCTGTAGAACACAAGCAAACACCGAAGTACAAGCCACTTTCTGATGAAGTGCTCCAAGTTCTGAGATCAGATTTGAAAGAAGTAGTGTTATTTATCATAGACGAAGTGTTGATGAGAAAAACTGTAGCTGAAGCTCAAGAAGTAGTACCGGAAAAGAAAAAGAGGCATACAAAAATAAGAAAAGGACTATCTACAAAAGGAAATGAGATGCCATCAAAAACATAACTTGTAAGAAAATCAAGTCTCGCAACTCAATTCTTCTATCGTAAAAAGTTGTGAGATCCATGTAATACCAAATCGGTCAATTTATTCAATCCCTACTTAAGGGTCCTTCTGTCTTAAGTTATTACTTAATTAGCTAACCTAACAACATCTTATAGTGACCGTATCAATGTTAAAAATCTTTTATGGTTTAAATAAATAGATTGACTTGGCAATCGCACTAAACAATCTAATTTAATATAATATGTTAATGTGATCTAATTTAATGTAAATATACATTGTGTTTTCATGCGATGACCAAGTCAATCTATTTATTTAAACCATAAAAGATTTTTAATATTGATATGGTTACTATAAGATGTTGTTAGGTTAGCTAATTAAGTAATAACTTAAGACAGAAGGACCCTTAATTAGGGACTGAATAAATTGACCCACAACTTTTTACGATAGAAGAATTGAGTTGCGAGACTTGGTTTTTTTTACAAGTTATGTTTTTGATGGCATTTATATATATATTTGTAAAATCTCATATCTTTTATAAAACGAAAATGATTCACATGAAAACTCTTGCAAACCAATTCCTAAATCAAGGTGAGACATCTGCAAAAATATTGGAAGGCGTAAAATGTAGATACCGTAAAAGAATGTGTAAAAACAGACTTAAATTTTCAATTTTAGCAAAATGGAACCCGAAACAACAGTTATCGGTGGACAAATTGGTTGTGGCCGATTTTCAAGCTTGTTAAAATCGTGTCCACTAAATAATGTGAGCCCAGAAATCTGTTTTAAGTCTAATTATATGGCGCCTATTCCCATGCTTCCTCATTCCCCACTCAATTTGCCAGTTGAAATGTAAAATATGAGATTATATTTCTTGTTAGAGAAAGGTGTCTGTGTTGGTAAGATAGCAGTAACTAATTTAGCTGCTGGGATACGTTTATAGAGTCCCTAGTATAACTCTGTATTCACGTGTTAAAAAACCTAGAGACACGTGTTCGTGCAGACCGTTCATATTATCATCATGGAAGCAGATCTTATCATTATGGAAGCATATATTATCATCATGGAAGCATATATTATCATCATGGAAGCAGATCTAAAGAAAGACCAGAGTTAGAATTGTGATATCTCGTTCTGAATCAGTCATTGATATCATTGTTAAAACATGCGCTATACGTGCAGGAACCCAACATAAAATATCATGAAAGCTCTCAGAGATAAGTTTGTCAAACAAATCTAAAAGGTTGGAAAACAAAGGATGGCTGTGAGCATGTAGAGAGGGAATACGTCACCGAATACGTATTCATTACATGACAATCAAAGAGCAATTTGAAATAAATTCTAAAGGTTTTAGAATAGCAGTTCTTTCTGCTGTAAAAATGGGACAAAATGAAAGATATCTTTAAGATACTGTAGCATTTAAAATGATACTCTCCTAAGAATTACATCTGTAGAAATTGCTTTCTAGAACATCTGTAGAAATTGGCTTGAAGATATGATATATTTCATGATCACCAGCAAATATTTGCTGATGAATGATGTCTACAGTGCTTTGTTTAGTATTGAATTCAATGACATTTCAAGGTAACAGCTGAAATGATTGCTGAGAAGCAATATGCACCTATTTCTGATGTTTTTGAAACTAAGAGATACATTTTACCAAAGAATGATGGTATTATTGCTGGTATCGAAGTTTAAAGTCGTTGTAAAATACAACTTTGATGAAAATTAATTATAATTTATCTGGAAATATTAGCTGATAAATGATATATACAAAGCTTTGTTTGACAAAGTATAGAAAGAATTTCAGTATTCAATACCATTAAATTCAATCCAACGGCGCCCTCTCATCATTATGTCTGGGGCATATAGAACCATTTCTACAGAATCCCTTCAAGTGATAACGGTAATTTTGCTAACGGACCTCAGAGCAACGTAAATTTTCACTA
>JAPMOR010006205.1:0-27458 GCA_026543865.1 Argiope aurantia
AAAAGAATCTACTGTTTAAACTGCTTTACATGGACAAAAGTACGTGATTAATAACAGTTTGATACTCTTTGATGTTGAATAAGAAAAAAACAACAACCCAAGATAATTGATGTCAACGTTGAAAAAAAAAATTGATATCAGAGCAGAAATTTAAAGATGATGATTTTTATTCTTTCCAATAAGAAATAGAGGTTGTGGAGATAAAGGAAGTAACAAATCACAAATTATCAATTGTTGATTATTCAGCTAATATATTTATTTTGATGGATTATATTATGTTGAAGTCCGAAAGATGGGTGGTCAGCTGAATATGAACGATTTGAAGAGCCCCAGTTTGACTAAATAAAAATTAATTTTAATGGTTCTTGCTGTTTTATAATTCAGAGAGACAGATTAAAGTTGTTTTAAGAGATCCTGTCGCTTATAAAAATCTTTTAAAGTAGCACAAGTGTCAGAGAAAAATGAGTTATTGATATTGAACGTTGTACTTGAAATGAAACTGTTTGTCCTACTTTAAAATTGTTCTGCTAGTCCTTACCCATTTTAAAATACTTTTAATGTTTTGAATATTTTCCTTTAGAGTTTCATAAATTTCAGTTATTTTTTGTTTTATGAAAGTTTATTTGCCGACTTTTCCTACAAAGTTGCAGATAGAAGGATTATAAATTACTGCAAATTGAAGATGTTAAATAGTTATGACAATTTATACGTAATGTTCTCTGCAATACGAAATATTTTTAATTTTTATAAATAAAACGCAAAGAGAAAAAAAACCCTCACCAGTGTTTTAGCTGCAAATAAATTCTAGGGCAAAATGCAGAAGTTTTTTTTTCTCATTTTAATTACGTTCTCTTCGAATTAACTTATTGTTGCGATCATAAATAAAAGGCGGTTTTACTGATTTCCACTTGGTCTCTGGGATAATTATGAATGTCACTGTAACTGAAACGGGTTAAAAGAATTTGTAATAAATAAATAAATAAATAAAAAAAATAAAGTATTGTGTAATGAGTTCCCCGGCTCATGATTCTGTACTCACATAAATTACAAGCCTATTTTTCGTGTTATGTGGTCATCAGAGAAAGGATAAAGTTTGAAAAATTCGTCTCCAATTACGTTAATTGTTCTTACGCATTTAAGTACAAATTATTACGAATGCACCAAAAAAAGATAATTAAAAGAAGAAAAACTGCTCTACGACTAATTATTTACCAAACTATTTCTTGTCTTTTTTCCCCTAAAATTATGCAAAAAATGTAACATGCTCAATTTAGATTGCAAATACTAATTTTATTAAGTATCTTGAATGCACATGCATTTTTTTCATTTTAAATAAATAAATGTTGTATTATGACAATTGGAATTCAAGCCTCTTACTATTAAATCAGGACCGCGGTGGTCTAACGTTAAATCCGTCGGGCCCAAACAGCCTCTCGCTGGTGTGGTGTGTAAGTTTGGAGATGTGGGGGCAGTTCAGCTGCCGTCTTCGTCATCTGATCATGGTTCAAAATGACAAGGTTCAACCCGAAATAGCCCTAGTGTTGCTTTAAAATGGGAGGTTAATATAACTAAACTTACTGTTAAATCAAGCTTGCAGTTTTTTCGAGATACATCAAAATATAATAGATTAATTAAACTAATTTACTCTTCCGATTAAAAAAATCTATTCATTCTTATATATGGTAAAACTAAATATGTATATTCTTTGCAATACCTTAGAATTGTATTAATTATCAAATTGACATCTTAAAACTCAATGAATAAGAACACATAACTATTTTATGTCAGTAAAAATATCAGCGATTGAAATGCAGCTGTGTAAAATCTCAATCGCTTCTTCTCAAAGATTCCAAAGAAATTCTAAGTCGTTCAGAATGCCGCCATTTTCTTTCATTTAGAAGATCATCGTGATTTTAGAAATGAATTAGCAAGAAAACAAAATATCATTAAAATAAAATGGGAAATTATAATTACAATAAAATATAACTTAAGAAAAGGCATATTTTCTATGTATGATACGAATTTATGTTTTTTTAAAAATAACTATTCTAGAATAGGAAGAGAAAGAGAACGGTCGATTCATTAAAGGGATTCCATTCGATAGCATTTAAATAAATTGCTTTTTCTGTATAACGTATCGAGAAAGATGAGAATTTGTCAGTGTTGAAGAAAAATCTGAGAAATCTTTTTATAAAATAAAACAAGAGTTTTCTACTGTTTTATTGTTTGGTTAACCGAAGTGCGAATAGAAACTACTGTAAAATTAAGATATCATTGCCACCATTAGACAGACTTCAAGGCATTATCATTTATAAAAATTTAATAAAAATGTAAATCTCCATAAAATAATTTTAATTATTTGATGATTTTTCTAGTGAAAAGCAATTAAATGAAAATGTCACTTCAAAACTTTCTGTTACTGATATCAATTTTCGTTTGGTAAAATGATGAACATCACAGACATCATCATCATGTTTACTCAATAGAATTCCAGAAATAATTCTCAACAAATATATTTTTATTTTGTAACAATTATTTAAGTTTTTTTAAATTACTACTATTTTAATTCTAAATAACATACCCGTGTAAATAATGATAAAGTGAAATATCGAATCAAGAGTCACCATTATTCTAGTTTCATATATCAAAAATTACAAAGTAAACTTACAATGGATATATCCAAGTTTTATTAATGGATAAGGAAATGAAATTAAAAAGTTTTTGCAAATATTAAATATTTTTATTAAATTTTCTGAACTTTTTTTCATAAACGAAAATGGAAATGAGAATATTTAATTTGACTTCGTATTTCTTCAAATGTTTTGAACTCTTTTTTGACAACAAATCTTCCCAGGAACATTTAAAAACTATGTTACACGATCCATCGCCATGTAAAAATAACGAAAAGAATAACGAAAGTGACTTATTTTCAACATTTGTTCATATGGAGAGAACACTCTTGATCCTTTTCTCTTACAAATCTCTTTACGATTTTTTACAGTTAAATTACTGAACATTTCTCTTTAACTGCGAGGAAAGTTTTTAAAAACAGTTTTTAATAAATATGAAAAATTTGAAAATCGGATGCTATTTGAAAACACGAAAATTAATATGAAAGCGACTCCTCATGCAAACATCAGTTGCATATATTTAAAGAATAAATATTACTAAATCAAATATTATTTTGGTTGATTTTAACCTTTTGCACTCGGATGCGTCCTCTCAGGCACCATCCAAGACGATAAATCATTCTAACCTTTTACTTTTTATTTATGTTTATTTCTATTGTCAAAAAATATCTACAGAGTGGAAAGAAAACGTAAATTAATTTTTCGAGGATATTCAACGTAAGAAACAATTGCATTGTAACATTTTGACCAAGACCGACCGAATAAGAGATTAGCGTAACCAAATAATTCTTATATCTACTGCATTATATATTTACAAAAAAGAACTTGTTTTCTTCTAGATTAATATTATTTACAAAAACCAATAACAGCTCAATCAAGAAATAATTTCTCGGTCAAATGGGAGAATAAAAAATAAAAAATATTAATCGTCAGGCTGTTAGCTCTAAAAGGCTATTTCTAGACCGATACAGAAATCCACTGATTTTTATTGGTTGGATCCTCACACAAAAGCCAGAATCACACGGAGATTCTCAAAAATCAGTAACAACTTTTCTGCCCTTTCTGAATTCTGATTCCAGACTTTTTTCTCTCCTCTCTGGGGAAAAAAGTACCTCATTTTATTTCCATCAGATATCCGGCTTTGATTTCCTTTGGTGAACTTGAGTTCCCTATCATCAAATAGCTGTTCCCTATTTGATGATAGGGAGCTCAAGTTTATTGATGATAGGGAACAGCTCCCTATCATGAATAGCAACGCTTCCTCAATAGTCTGAACTTCGATTGAAAGAGTGTCTGTTAAGGATCCATATTTGTGGCCAATCCCTCTTGAGAACGTATTAATTATAATCAATTCGCAACTAACATCGGCTGAAGAGCCCCTATATCAGAGGTTCGACACTTAATGACAACTGTTGATGGTGATGGATTGTTTCGTGATGACTTGAGGAATATCTTAAAAAGGAAAAAAAAAGTTTAGCATTTGGATGTTTTGACGTTCTTCTCCTGTGAAAACATGATAGATCTAGAAATGATGGGATACATTTCTGTGTTCCTCCAACTGGATAGCAATAAATGCCCAGATACAATAACTCTCCAACGTCTACATTGCAACATAAACACCTTCATAACATTTTTGCATTTTAATAAATCTCTTAGATTTTAGTTCATTTTGAAGAAAACTGTGTTATGTATGTGTAAAGAAAACTTTAATTACTGAGAATTTTGTGTAGAGCTTTAACAGTTTTGGTTAAATTTTGTTAAATTTACATCAAATTTGTCAATTTTAAAAAAATGGGACAATCACAGAAATTTTTTTATAGATGTTTAATTGTTTTTATACCCTATTTAAACGGAAAACACCAATTAAAGCTTAAAAATTAGTCTTTTTGTAAAAAAGTTGTCTCGAACGTAGACAGTCACCTTAACATCAGAATTGATTAATATGAATTCTTATATTGTTTATTTTTGTTATTTTCTGTGCCGAAAGTATTTCTCACAAGAAGAAAATAGCATAATTAATTTTACATAACAAGATAATTCTAACGTCTGCTTTTTATAAAAATAACTGAATCCAGATTTTTTGGTTATTTACGCTTCAAAAAATTTCTTTTCTTTTAAACAATTTAAAGCTACATAAATTAAGAATGGGTGTGAAATAGCAACACAAAGTGATAACGATAATTTGGATTCATAATTATATCTTCATTTTCTATCTAGCAATGCAATAATAACGATGCAAGTCGGGAAAAAAACAGCTTAAATAGTTCAATTATCTCCATAAATTGCTAGCTATCAATGTATATTTCTCCTTCTTTTATCTTATTTTGTTATAAGGAAGTCACTCTAATTTTTGCACTCATTTCCAAAGTCAACAATACAATAGGTTTGTTTCTATTATCTTCTTCTTCGATAAGATATTGCCTATTTCTATCAGCTGCTTATAATATGCCGCCTGCAAACAATTAAATAGCAGTTTACCTGCTTATTAACTGCAGCAATGAATTGTGTTTTCTTTATTTTCTTGTTATTGCCTACTTATCTCCGTTTCCAATTCAATTATAAAAGAGTGCAAGGAAACTGGAAACCTTTCTACATTTCAAAATTGATTTTTCAATTTTAGTGAATTAAAATATGGGGCCTTTTACTGATTAGAGAAGTATATAATTTGTATACAGTACAACCCCAAGTGTCCGGCTTCCGTACTATCCGGCCTAGTTTATTTCTTTTATCCAAATGAAATGAGGAAGGCTATTAAGGATGTATATTATGACATCCATTAAAGTCTATTTCAAAATCTAAAAACTGTCAGTTTTGACTCTTATCTTCGGGTTACCTTTTCATGTCTGTGGAATCATTTATCTGTGAAAAATAAAATCAGTTGGAACCAATTTTCTTCAGAACTAAGCCTACGATTTACGTTCATGTTTTGTTAATGTTACTTGCATTTAAGTTAGGCTTTACAGAATTTGTGATGAAATTTGAACAGTTTATATCCTTTAACATACTTTTTTTCTAATTAATTCTTGAAAAGTACAATGCAGTATATAAATATTGTTACGAAATTTTCTTTACCGGGGTTCGTTTGGATAGTGGAAGTTATATGGTGTGGAGAACGCTCAATAATCAGACGGCAATGGAAAAAGAAATAACGACGTTTACTTACACGAAGACACACAGGACAGCACAAAAGCGACAACTATATACAGCACAGAAGACGACTATCTTCAGCCGAGACGTGTAGCATACAACCAGAATCTACTGCAGACAGTAGCGCACAGATCAGTTCAGCACTAGCTTGCCTCAGTCGCTTCCGAATACTCCGTCTTCTACTTCTCCGACTCTGACTACTGACTTGACTGTCTTCGACGACTCTGTCGTCTCCCTTCTCCGCTCCGTCTTCGGACTTCTCGTCGTCTCGACTACTGGCTTCGTCGTCCCCTTGGCAGCGGCGGTCGCTTCCTTTTATAGGTCTCAGGAGGCGGGGCTAAAAGCCTCTCAACCAATCAGGATCGTTCGAGGCGTATCTCGGTTCCTACTGGACGGATCGGGAAAATTCTCGAAGTTTCGGGTATTATCTATTTTGTCGCCAAAGTCGCCAAGTTTGTCGCCAAGCTCTGGGACCTTCGACGCGCTAGTCCCATTCAGATGACTGTAAAACATTCTTTCCAATGATGGAACAAACTATGCTGGGAAGCCGAATTGCAGGTTTGTAACAATATATATAAACTACCAATTGAAGTTTATTATACATTAGTGAATATATATTTATATTATATATATAATTATTATATTATATTATAATACAATATTTATATTATATTAAATTTTTATTTACTATACATTAGTGAATATATATTTATATACAGTGCAGTATATAAATATATATATAAACTACCAATACAGAATCTTCAATTTTAACTGGACACGCTACCGGCAATTGCTTCTATGATTCACCAGGTCACCGCCACGCTCACATTCTACATAGTTTGAGATAAATGGAGAACCTAATACTCAATAAGAAATGAGAAAACACGTATTTTGTAATACGTTTGGTATAAGAACTTTGTCATCTGGTATTGTTGGGCAAAGAAATGACTTCATAGAGCTCAGGCCTAACCGGCGTTTTTGCTATCCGATCTGCCCTTCCTCGGCATTAGTGCGGATACTCGCAAATGTACTATCATTTTAAAAAGTTGAAAATTTATAAATTATCCTTTAACAATGGATCTAATAGGAGCTCATATGATAGAAAGATAGCATTCTTTTACCTTCGTCACGAAACATGTTTTTTCATTCCAAATTTCGTTAATCGTAGAATACATTCCACTCATTTCAATCGCCAGAAACTTCATACAGCAATATTAATAAGCATTATTCATCTGTTAAATCTATTTTCATTTTTTTTCTGCACAGTAGAATTAATCTTTAGATTGTAATATATACATGATCAAATATCATTTATATTTTAGTTTTTCAACATGACATTCATAATTAAAAAAACATTTGTTATTAGCGCATTAAAATGAAAATACATTCACTCTAATTATTAAAATTATGTTAATTTAGGAAAGAGGTTCCTCTGAACTATTTTTGCTGAATGTACCGATTTGTGATTATAGAATTGAAAATTATCGCATCACAACACATATTTTATTTGCTATTAAAAATAATAATTTCTAAAACAATTTTTATTATTTTATAAATGAATAGATCATTCGTTCTATATGTCCTATATTTTATTTAATAGATGGAAAAAACACCAGGGAATAACAAGTAATTTATATGCTTGTTATTCACAAGTACACTGTGACACATTTATTCACAATTAAAAATTTGTCAATATTTGTCATCAGGAACATTCTGTTTCCTAAAGGTGAAAATTAAATTCCTTTGTTTACTCAGAAGAACTTGCTTTATGAGCCAGGCGATATCCTGAGATTTGGGCCATTATTTCTTGTCACGTTTGGGATTAATAAGCACGGTCACAATTAGAGAAATCCTCGAACTGCAAGAAAGAATGGCATTCATGTATCTTTTCTAATAATAATTATTGCATTTTTATGAGCTCTGATTCGCGTGACTAATAATTAAGGAGATATTTCAAGACATTAAGGAAACGGAGCTGACTAATGAGCGGTAGATTGTATATTTTCATAATTACCTCGTGCTTGTTTTATTTTCTGTTCTTTGGACGCAGATGAATTATGGGAAAAATCCCATCATTAATGAGGCGATTATTCATTTGTACAGCTGTTATTTTAATCCTCAATGTAACGACTATTTTGTGCTCATAATTTAAACAATCAGATATCATTAATCGGGTCTTAGAAATGCATCTGAATAATTCATGAAGCATAACTAAACGGAGACTTTATTTTAATGTTAGATTTTTCACAATGTAGTAATTACATTGGATTTAAATTTGAAGTATATCCACTGGAATTTAAATTAAAAAAATTATTATAACATCTGAGGCATTTTTATTTTGTTGTTGCATTTAAACTGAAGCTACGGATCTGATTCTAAGATTTGTGATTTCCAAGTTTTAAATTTTATTATAAATAGACACAAAAATACTATGTTTTATAATTATTTCTTGAACAAAATATCAAAGAATATGTTTACCATTCTGAAATATATCTCAAAATACACTTTGAATCGAGCTAAAATAAAATTATTTTTCAACCAAAAATTAAAAACGTAAGCTTAAACTCTTTCATCAATTACCTTTACCATCAGAATCAAAATAATTTATAATATATATGTTTTAGAGAAAAATTGCGAATCTTTGTTAGGAGCTCAAACTTATTCGTGACACCGAAACTTCCAGGCATTTCTTTTGGCTATAAAGTTAAGAAAATATTTCAGCACTTCGCCAAATTGGCAAACAAATATTTGCCACTTTTCACTATCAAACCAATGTATTATCCAACAATATTTTTACTAACATTTTTATTAAAGTTACAAGTTTCAGGAAAAGAACTTAAAGAACGTTATGTTCTGATTAGAGAAGAAATGGAGGATTTGCAGGTTTGGGAAAGGGAGCTCCATTATTTGCATTGTGTGAGTGAATGACTGCTAATAGTCAAATTATTCTTTAAATATTAGTTTTTTTACTATATTATTTTTAATTTTTAGAAATAAAAAAATCTTTTTGTTTCTTTTCTCTACCGATTAAGGGATTTAAATTGTCATTTGAATTATCAGAAAAGAAATGAAACGGTTAAACAAAATCATATGACATGTATCTAAAGGCTTATGCATATATTCGAAAAGAAAAAAAAAAGGTAGTACTGAGGGGCCTCAGAACATAATGAACCTTTTTATGTTTCAAAAGCCTAATTTAGAAAACCCATTATATGAGAACAGCAAAAACTATGCATTTGAAGTTATAAAAATTATTGAAATTTTCACGAAGTTATACTATTCGAATATCATTAGAAAGAGAATTTAATAAAACTTTGAATGGTAAGAAGTTTATTAAACTTCTCAAACTCGTTTTTCAATGAATATAATTAAACAAAAAAAAGAAAAAAAGCTATAAAAAATCTCCAAGCAGATTTTACTTTATACACATGATACTCTTTCAAAATTTTCAGTCATAAGCAAAATAAAAAATGAATATTGTTATATGAGGATTCATACAGAATATCCTTTTATATCGGATAGTGTTAATGATATTGTTTATTACAATTTACCATAAACCAAATATAATATTCGAAAATGTTTTACTGAAATCATACATTTTATAATAGAAAACTTATAGTATAGTGATAAGCCATATAAATTCTAAAAATAAAAATAATTTAAACATTATTTTTCATACCAAATTATCAAATGAACTATGCTGTACATTGTGATAAACCACAGTTCATATCTTAAAAAGTTCATAGCAGTCACTTTTAATACTCCAAAACTCGCAGAATGGGATTTTTACCATATTGCCACTAAAGAGTGATCGAGAACTTTTTTCCCAAGATTTTCTCCCAAGATTTTCGATTTTTGCTCTTATAGCGTTCAGCACTTGTAGTCCGCATTCACTCGCATTGCTTACCGAGATAGCATTCTGGTCAAGCTTTGGAATAGAGTATTAACATATTAGAGATATGATTTTAACGAAGGTAATCCATGCACATGTGTTTGCGCATTGAATTCGTAGTGTTGAAACGCTTTCCTGCTGGTGCGGTGTCAACGAGAAGCAGAGCTTATGGACTCATGGTTACAAACTCACTTCTGTACGAAATTGCGAAGTGCGTTCTGAAGCATTGAATAGCTTTGAAATGGAATGTTACTCGAATGAAAGTAGCTGAGAAATCCGATTATATAATCTTTCATAATTCGATGCGGTTGCACCTAAATGTTTCATATGAACAGACATTATGAAATCTGCCATTTCAACAAAAAATGTGGTTATTTCTAAAGAAAAAATATTGATGATTGTGAAAATATTAATTAAAAAATACAGTTCTTCCATCTATTTATCAAATTAGTATATCACCAACAGTGATCATCTTGACCCAGTCTGAGCCCCTCAAAGTATTTGGATATAATAAGCGCCAATAGTAATAAGAAAAATATGACCTTTAACAAAATGACCAACATTAGTTTATACACTAACCCTTCCCTGAAGAGGCATGTTTCCTAATATTACCACAATTGAAACTCCGTTAAAAATCAGAACACCCCCAAATCAGACGAATAAACTAGTCAGCCCATTCATGTAATTGTGGTGCTCCCATGGGTATATACATATATGATAAGATATAATTTCAAAGCATTGGTAAGATGGTATAATAAACATAACGATTGTTGATTCTTCGGAATCTTGCTTCACAATACCATCGGGAGCAATTAAGTAAATAGTGCATCTTCAGATGGGAATATATTCTCGATATAAATACAATTTCCCACTTTTTTATGCTTACAAGATATAAACTCAGACATTGCAACTCCGACTTTCAGTCCATCATATTTTATTATGTTTTTAACTGAAATAGTGCTGAGATTCTCCTAATTACTTTAGATTACTCACTGCTTTTTAGCATGCTTACATGATATTTCCATTTATATTTTTCTTTAGTTAGTTTTTTGTATACCTAATATACCATTAAAGCTTGTTGGAAATCTTAGAGCATTCTTTAAAGGAGAATCTGGCTATTGCAACTAATTACATAATTTATTCATGCACATGAAGCAGTAATGCCAGTTTATGCCAATTCACCAAAGCTGTATTGAAATCGTGCCTTTCAAATAATTATGAAATATTGTAATTAAAACATATATATAATTTAATTTAAAGTAAAATATAAAATGTGTCATTTAATTAATAAAGTTAAAGCTTAATTAATAAAGTAAAAAGTATAATTTAACTTCATTTTTGTAGTAAATAATGATATTTTTTGGTTGCTTTTCTTTTATTTCTTGTTATGATTGGTCAAGTAAAAATATAGTGGAGAGTTAAATCTAAAATCGAATGCTTTTGACTTTTCAGATTCAATCTTCATCCAATGGAACAAATTTGTTATATAATTTTTTTTCAAGAATGTGTTCTTTAAGTTTAATAAAACTGAAAAAGCAGAAGAATTGTTGCCTACAAAAATAATTTTTAAATAACACTTAATTTCATATTCCAAACACTGGTCTTTTTAAAGATAGGATATAATCCTTACCTTCATTACTTAGAGGAAATATGGACACTATTTTAACTACGTTGCGGATTGGTCCCGTCCTATTCACCTACCAACATCCGATGATGGGGGAAACCAGCACCACTTTGCTGAATTTGTAACTGTAATATGTTTGTTTTACACACTTTCGTAGAATGTCCACGATTTTTTTCACAGCCTCTAACATTTTTTTTCAGATATCTCACTTTGATTTGGGTGAGTTACTTTTTAGTTTCTAAAATATTTGTTTCTATTATGATAAAGATTAGTCAAGCTTTTCAGTGCTCTGCCATATTTTTCATCATTGTTTCGATTTTCCATGACTACGACTACGACTTTTTGCATTTTTAAAAATTTGAATTTTGCAGACATTACGATGTTATGATTTTGATAAAAACTAATATAAATAAGTTAATATCACGAGTGTGACGCAGCTTAGCTAGAGATAATTTTTGTGCCATAAAACACCAACAAATTCAACTCAATTCAATTTCTAAGAATTTTATTTCATTCATGATTACTTACAAGTTTATTTAATGAGCTAAAAAGAGGCATATAGAAAATCAACTTAAAGAAGGAAAAAAAAAGTCAAATTTAATTTACAGCAAGACAACAGATCATTACGTTTCTGAGGAAAAAAGTATTATTTTTTCCCCTTCGCTAAAAAATTGTAAAAACGTTTAACACTTCTTTTAAGAGGCTCTAATTATACATTTGGAAATGCTTGTGAAAATTAATGGTCTGGATAACTCGAAAGTAATTTCGAGGTGCTTTGAGGATTTTATTTGAAATTACTGTCTGTCATTCGTTTGAAAGGAGAGGTTCGATGGTTTGAAAGATTTTCTTTTCAGTGAGGCTATTTGATAAGACATTGTGAAAATAAAAAATACGTTCGATGGATTCTTATTTCAAGAAAAATTAAAATAAATCAGATTTATTGTGTCTCAAGAAGAACAAAAATTTGGGATATAGAATTTTTCCTTTCCTTTCTTTTCGTTAAGAGCTTTAATTATACATTTGTAAGCGCTTGTGAAAATTAATGGACGAAAGTAATCCCGAGGTGGTTTAAGGATTTTTTTGAAATTACTTGCTGCCATTCGTTTGAACGAAGCTATTCAATGATTTAAAAGATTTTCTTTTCAGTGAGGTTATTTGATAAGACATTGTGAAAATAACAAATGGCTCCGACGGACTCTTATTTCAAATGAAAATAACTCAAATTTAATGTGCATTGAAAAGAACAAGAAATTGGGATGTAGAATTTTACTAAAAATATTGAATGCTTAAATAACTTCGTATTTCGTCTAAAATGCTTACAATTTAAATACAAATTGCCAAAGAATTTATACTAAAAGTAACCAAAAGATTAAATTGGCATTTAATTTCGAAGCAATATAGAGGACTCATAGAGCAACGTAAAATCCATTGAAATTCGATAATGGTCTGCGCTAAGGAAATAAAGGTCAACGCATTGACCATTAACCATTTCACCTTTTTTTCGTCACAATTTTATTTTAAATCTAGCAAATAATACAAATATCGGAATTTAAAATAGCAGTAAAGTAATTGAGAAAAAAAATGTATAAGACTGCGCATAAACAGTTTAAACATGGAGTTGTAATGTTTGAGAAAATAATGAATTCTTTTTATTTTGTATATATTTTTCGTCAAAGTATTAAATATTTCATTCTCACTTCAAATAATTTTAAGGCTTTTATCCGGATAAATTAAATTAAGTTATAAATTCATGAAATTAATGAAATGATGGAAAATATTCAACAAAATATGAGAATTCGTAAGATTTTCATCTTATTAACCAAAGTATTCGAAACTTTTCTTAGTTACATAAATATATTATATTAATATTAAACAGTTGAGAAACAGTTCAATGTCTGAAAAAACGCTTTAAAAAGAATTATATTTGATAAATATCCCTTTTGAACAATCTCAGTTTTTTTTAAGTTAAAAATTATTTGAGGAAAAATCATAATCATGACTATTTTTATTTATACTTAGTAGGATTTCATATAAAAATAAAGAATATTGTTTAAATTTGGAGAAATTTTGAGATCTCGTGAGTCCAAATTTTAATGATATGTAATATTATCATTAAAATGTAATATTTACACTAAGAATGTAATCTCAATGTAAATATTTATAATAAGAATAGCTGCTGTTTTTATAAGAAAGAATTATTTTATACAATCATTACAAATGGACTGATAGGTTTATTTTCTTATCTTATGACGTATATGTAATATATATAGAAGAATTTGTTAAATCTTATTAAGTCTTTTGTTCTAAAGTAGAAACAACCCAGAAACAAGACATGGATGATTAAATATATTAAAAAAGAATGCAAAAATAAGTCAAAGCTTCCTTCAAATTTCAATAAATGATCGAAGAACTTCTATTTAAAAACAAATAACTATCTTATTTATTAACAAATCAGCTTAGGTCAATAATAAGTTAATTGCATTTATATTCCAGAGTGCCGATTGATTCCTGACTTCTGCATAGTATTTGTTTAAAAACAATGGAAACATACGAAAATGTTACCTGAAGTTATCTCCAATATATAAAGAGTAATAATTACTGTCGAAAAAACCTCGACAGTAGTTATTTGGCCACTTTTCCGAACATAAAATTCGGATTGGTGGAAATTATATTAAAAAAAATAGACAAATTTATACTCCTGTTTACTAGTAATTTTACTGAAATTCAGGAGAAAAAAATGTTTATGCTGACCGGAGAGCAAGCTATCACTTACACCAAACGCTCAGCCACAAGGAAAATCGATTATAGAAACGATGAAAGACATAATAATCTATTCTGAATTTTTTTATTTTGCTTTCCTTTTGAAAATTTGAAAACCAGGAACCACCATCTGACGATACTCCATTGGAAATTATGTGTTTAAAATCAAAAGAAAGTAACAAATGAAATTAATTTATTGAATCTTTGATTTCTGTGTATTTATATTAGTAATTATTAGTAAGATGAAATATCCTTTTGAGGTATTTAAGTTATTTTTTACACATATTTTATTGATAAAAGCATTTTTTAAAATATCGAACACAGTAAGTCATTAACTTTGTTACTATATAGTGGGGTAAGCCATTTTTATTAAATGTAAAATTGCAAATACTTTACAAACTTAATTCTATTCAAGCCTCTTTGTTAAATTTGATTTTGATTTCGAGTGTACTCTTGAAAGGAGACAATACATTCTTTTATGCCAAAATGTTTTTAAAAGAATTTTGCGTGATATTATTTCAGGAAATAAGAAAAAGTGACTTGCGTTACTATAGATAAATCATTCCATTTGATTATTCGATGTAAAACTAGTAGAAGAACACTTTAATTTGATAAAAGATTATTCAAATATAATTCATCATTATAAAGTCTCCAAATAGAGTATTCAAAGAGAAATATTACACAAACTGCCTTCAGGACTTTAATTTTTGGGAATACAATATTTTATAGAACATTTTATTAAACCTGAACTTTCTGAAAATAAATGGGCATTTAAATACATCTCTAGAAAAATTCATAAACTTTTCAGTTCACATTCATTTTTAAAGGGTAAAAGTTTGCTCTGCTGGTGCATTTTTTTTTCTGGTGAATATGAGTTTCTTGACGGTTATGTTGTTTACTGGAAAATAAAGTAGAATGAAGTGCATTTTTCTCATATATGTATTTCCATAAATGCATGAAAGTGCTTTTTCTTGGAATGCAGGGATGGAATTTGAGACAACTAAAGTAGTTTTTACACTTTCGTATGCAAACTATGCTAAGAGAAAGTGCTGTTATTGCCAAGATATTGATTTGGACATGTGTTGAATATTATCTCTTTGCAAAGCAAAATTTGATGACAGAGCACTATTTAGAATGTCTCCTTCATTTTCTTGTCATTCTTTATATAATCTTAAGCTTTGCACTATAAATTGATATTTCTGTACAATATATCAAAGTCGAACGATAAAATTACTTATGGCGTGACTGAAGCTTTCTGAGTTGTGGATTAAAGTCCATTTAAAATTGCAAAAGAACCTTGGATTCCTTGTTTATTTTTACCAGTGCCGCATTTAATCGGTGATTTTCAGATTACGCCGAGTTTGATGAGCTTGATTATGCATAAGATAAATTTCAAAAAGATGGTTGTTTCCCGGGTTTACTTGAGAAAATATAAATTTTAAAATATCGAATAATGACTTAATCTGGCACACGATGATACCTCATAAATTTTGGAATTAATATGCTCAATGGCACGAATTCAGCAATGAGTGGAAAGATCTCCAATCTCCGAATTTGTTACACTATATTCGGCTGGTGCAGTTTTTTCTATCATAATTTAAACTTCATTTACCAAATTCAACTGCTTAGTCAGTTTATTTATATTAATGCCCTGTTGTAAAGCTACATTAGGGATATTTTGGGACGGACCTTGTAATTTTGAACCATGGACAGATAACAAGGACGACACCCGAGTCGGCACCCCCTCTGCACACCACACCACACCAGCGGGAGGACGTTTGGCCCTGACGGATTTAAAGTGCAACAGACTCTCTTACACGACGGTTCTTCGGTGGAATCGGGTCCCGAACCTGAAACCCTACGGCTCACGATCATTTTAATACCAGCAGCCCGCAGCCCACAACAGCTAAGTTCGGGATTTGAACATAGTTCAAATTCCGAAATAGTGATACACTATCTCCGTGGTAGTAATTAACATTAAAGTATGACCGGGAAATATGGTATAGAAATATTTAGTGAATGTTAATGGGAAATTAATGAGTTCAGCTACATCTACTTGTATTTCATATTATAGCTGCTGATATGTTTTATATATTTATATTGATCACTAGTTGATACCCGTCACGTTGCTGCCACCGAAGAAATAATTTTTGGAAATATCGTTTGAATTTTGAAAAAAGTATCTTGTTTAATTAGGAATGACAGAAAGAATGCTATTTTTCTTCTTCTCGACAATGAATGCTTTCATTGAAATTGAATGGTATATAAAGGAGAGGTATAAATAATATTTATTCTGTTTCTTTTACTTTTTTATTCAAATGCTTTAGGGTAGACAATATTTTTATTTCGCTTACTTCAGTAAAAACCAATAAATTTTTTAGCTGTCTGACTCGTGAGTATCCAACATACAACTGACCCTGTGAAAAACAAGGATTTTTTAGGTTTAAAGCAATAAGCTGGTAAAGTGTTATCGCCATTGGATGAATACTACAATAGCTCATAAAGTACGGAAAAACAAAATTTCATTTTTACATATTAGATAATCTATGTAATATCCAACGGAAATTCCGAACAAATAACAATGAAGGAAATCAAGTGGAAAATATTTTAATTGAAAAACATTTCCAGCTTTCAAAAAATCAATAGAAAAACTAATTTTTCCAATCATAATGTGAAAAGTTGGATTGATCTGACACTGGCATCCACTCTGATCTTAGCAAACTTATGCGACTGGGAGTTCATAGAAAAGCGAATCTCTCAATGCGCGTATGTTAATAAAAAGTTTTATGAAATCAAAAATTTCCTTACTCTCTTATTTCAGATTAAAAGAAACAATTAAGGAAAAAAAAAGTTTCACATCCATTTTAGAGAAACAAATTTTAATAATGGAAATTATTTGTGATTACTCTTGAACAGCAAATGATCTCGACGCTCTTGCAGAAAATTTTCGATTCTTTGTGCAAATTTTAGATTAGGAACATTTCAGTAATATCGAACATCTCTTGGTAGAACTTGGTGAAAACCTGGAAATAAAGAAAGAAGAACCGAATTGACTGAAGAGGCGTATGAGGAAGGTCACAGAATGAGTTTGAGCAGAAAATACATTTTTAAATAAAAATAAACCAAATTCTTGAACAAATGAAGGGAATTCGAAAATATTCCCAACTTTCTTTTTAAACAGAATTATTAATTTTCTTTCATAAAAATGGCGTCAATTCAAAAAAAAGTTCTACAAATCCATCCTTCTCATCCCGAATTTAAGGAAATTGTTAATAAAACCACTACTCCAATGAGTTCATTTCATTCGTAAAAAACAGTTAATGTCATTTAAACACCAGCTGGATTAAAATAAGTAAACCAATAAAGGACGATGTTCGGTGGTGGTGAGATATTATTATTATGCTGATGATTTTGTTATTAGGACATAACATTGTAGTCATTTCAATAGACGTCAAAATTGCGTTTGATAAAAATACGATACAATAAGATAAAGAATAAATATATTTTATGCGAAATCAAGTGTCTCAGAAGCCTTAGTAGTCATCCTTCTTTATTATAAACTGGCAATCCAAATAAGCCATATATTAGCGGTGTGGGTGCAAACGCGATGCTGCCCGCAAGGATTTAACACAACACTATTTCTTTGAAACTTCGTCAAAAATTGGATATTAAAGATATATTAACCAGAGGAAACTTATTTGCAAGCACACGCTGAACGATTTCGCTTTTGTTATCAGCAAGATAGCTCACTGGAGTTGAAAAAAAATTTCGCTATTAAAGCTTTGGACAGAAAAAGTTTATAAATTAATTTATAATTAATTTGTTAATTTGTGAATCTAATTGCTAATTTGAAATTTCAATAGAAAAATCCCAAAATTTGCCAACAGTATATTATTTGAGGGACTAGCCATTAGATGGAATACTCAACCAGTAAAAGAACGTCTTCATTCTAAAACCTGGGGTATATCAGGCAAGAAATTACATTGGTTTGCTCATATTTAAGAGGAAGACGCCATTAGCAAATGCTGGTTTTTATTAGGGGCTACAACAAAAATCCAGAGGAACTTTAGACCAAACAGTCACATAGATGATGCTTCGTATGGTTCAAGCGCATGGACACGCTCTGTCTCTTCGAGGTTGGACAAAAACCCAGCCTCTATACATGGTATCCTCCACGTTTATATCACAAGCAAAACACCAACAGTTGCAGATCATTACAAACGGCCATGTTGATACTCCTAAAAGTGCAGTAAGAAGCTATCTGAATCGGTCACATGCTAAGCAAAGAAATTGAATCTGCAGGCTTTTTACGTATCCTCAAAGGGAATCTGAGGAAAAGGTAAAAAATATCGCTATCTACCATTCATTATTTGAAACAACAACAAAAAAAAAATCGAATCCCAACTTTTCCATAAGGATAACATTCTAACATTTCATACAGACAGTTTTTAAGTAGAAGTAGAAAGAGGTTGCTCTTAATGTTCATTTAACCCTTTCGCTACTGGTTCGGCTCAACCGGCCGTGTAAATTTTTTACTAGCAGGCCGGTTCTCTTTTTAAACACCAGGTGCAGGATGAGGGGTACGTTAGTTTTAAAATGGCTATTAGTTTTTAAAAATTTCTATTAAATTATTCTAACATTTTTATTTTGAAAATTAATGTGGATAAAAGGTCAGAATTATAATTTTATATATTTTAACATTGAAAATAACTAATTATTGAGACTAACGCTAAATACAATCGTTTTTAGCTGCATGAAAAGTAGCTTTATCCATGAATTTTTATTTTTATTCTTTATATCGAAATACACGTGAATTCGAAAGGGAAAGAAGATTTCCTAAGTATTTTACATTTCCGATATAACTGATAGATCATGAGTTTCATATTTTAAATGTGTAAATAATTTTACGTTTTTTATTATTAAGAAATGATATAGAGCATTAATAGTGCTTCGACTATTTATTTAAAAAAATAACATCTGAAATTCGATTGTAGTAGAAATGATCAGTCTTGAATTCGATGCTGAAGAGATTCAAAATTCCACTCTAACCAAAATCAGACACTGGAAACAGAAGAGAGTTCGAACATTTTCTAAAAAAGCTTGAAACATGGCTGCGGCATTTTTACATGCTCAATTAGGACTCAATGCAACAAAATACATCCTTGTAAATCTCACTTCTTTATTTAAGAAACTATCATGATTGAACTGAGTTGAATGGAGGAAATAAATACTGAAAGTGGAATTGGTTCTTTATAAAATCAAACTGAAGACTTCCTCGTATCAGTAAGTTCTTTTAATTTCTCACTTTGGTCCAAGAAACGAATGTTTAATAGGATGGATCAATCAAGAAATAAAAAATGGAAGGGGGACTGCATGATTTGAAATCTGATCATGTTAGGGAGTTCCTCACATCGTATGTTATAAATGCATTTCTTCGTCCAAATATATTTGCTTACCAGGAGCTTCATCTAAAGCAACCTCTAAATAGAATATTCCCCTTTTATATAACATCTTATACACTATATATACGAGACCTTATGATATTTTACGGCATTTAGAATATCAAACATCATTGAGGTACCGTGTAGTATATCCTTTCTTTCGCAGTTTTCATAAAATAAATTAATTAATCTTTCCTAGATATTTTCATTCATAAATTTGCTTCAGGGATACATTAATGTAGACTTATTAAAATGCGTTCATGTTAAACTTTGATCAGCAGATTTATTTTATCATTTAATTAGACGATGTATTCTATTTGAGACATTTTCGTTATTCAAATCCAGGAACGAATATAAAGGAATCTGAGAGACTCAGGTGCTCCAGTTGCTTTTTTTCCCCTTTGAAATGTATTGCTTTTTTCAATTAGGGAAATGATTATTAAACATTTTACAACCCGATGACGAAAGTAAATAACCGAAAGCCAAAGACGAAAGTAAATAATGATCATTTTTACCATCGAATGTAATGCACATTTTCATAGGTAGGTACATTTATATTTGCTTATGTGTCCAAGATCATTAAATATGCGCATACATTTAAAATATAACTAACTTTTATACTTTATGAAAGCAAAAGTTAGTAATAATATTTTAAAATAACTTCGGTTTCCAAATTTTTGTGTGGATACTTTCTTTCTTTTAAATCATTCATTATTTCTTGAATATCAAATAGATTAACTGAAATTGTAATATTGAAATTGTAAATATTTAATCTTTTATGAATTTAAAATTGTTGAAAAAAAATTCACGTTTGTTTACAAATGTAAATATTGCCTACGGCAATAAAAACATCTATTAAATAAATAATTCCTTCTTCTTCAGACACAGTGCAAGTAAGTCAGCAGTACATTAAAAATAGATATTTAAGCAGCTCATTTTTCGTGGAAGTGGAAAATGAAAACTTCCACTTTTTAGTTTGCTTCTAGCTTAGTTATGGAATATTAAATAGAAGTATCTGTATTAGATATTTTTAAATGCGCCAGTTCAATTTAGTCTCATATATTGAAAAAAATTTAAAATATTCATCATGTGTATCTCGTATTTATATTATTTAAACATTTTTAACACAAATATTATGTAACGTTGTTAGACATTTTTTGCATTCATTCAAATAAGAACCGAGAAAATAATTTTGCCGATACTGCTGCGAATTTAGATTTTTCACTGATTTCTAAACTGGATTATTTTTAAATTTTAATGTCTTTTTATTTCGAAATATCTCAGCATTAGTTAAACTCGATTCAAACTAAAATCAGATAAGTTATTAGTAAACAGATTTGTTTGAAAGGAAAGAAAAATATTCTACATAGAAACACGTACATAAACATGCTTTTTTACATGCTTTCATTTAAATCCATGAATCTCGTGATTTAAAGATGAAACTTTGTAATGAAACCATTTAACCACGCGAGTGCGATCTGGTAAAAGATTTACAAAAAAAAAAAAAAAAAAACGATGGTCATGTAATATTTATGATAGCAGAACCATAAACTGAAGTCTAGACAGTAAAAAGTAATCAAAATAATAAATGTTACTTTTTACGACACTAATAAAAGTGTAGTAAAATGTTTGCAAGTTTTTAAATTTTTAATTTTTATTATAAATATAAAATTTTAGAAATGGAACTAATAATGATAATAACCTCGAAGCTTCTATATCAGAATTTTTACGAATTCTTCAACAGTTCATAACTGCTACACAGTGCATGTACAAGAGCAAAATAATGCCTCAGAAAGCAGGAAATTCTTCTATTTTAAAATAACTACTCGACTTCCGATTTCAGGTTATTGTTAAAATGTTGAAATTTGTGATCATATGTCTATCTTCTTGTCTAAACATAAGTAAAACTTAAGAAGGTAAATTGCCCCGCTTGATTGAAAAAAGTATCATTAATGTAAAAAATGAAATCAAAAAACAATTTTGGGCCAAGATTATTGGTCAAAATGAGGCTTTTGATGAGTCATTTTGAAATGTCATATTATGAGGATGGCAACGGAACCCGTACTTCCTCAGAATTTTACGCTGCTACATCGAGAGGATATTTTATCCTCGTTGGCGAAATTTTGGGGGACATATATGATATGTATGGCTGGATATCTACGGTATATTTGAAGTAGAATTCCCTTTCCGAAAATATTGAATGATGATAATATTCAATTATATGAAAAATAAAAGGGAATGGTATAGAATGCTTTCGCTGATTCTTTTTGAATTATTTGCTATGTTTATTTCTTTTTCAAATTTGTAACAATTTAGAGTATTATATCATAAGACATTAATTTTCGAAAATTAACAAAATTTAAAAGTTGTGAATGCAACAAGAAAAAATTATGAGATTAATTAAGATTAAATTTAAATCAGAAAGCATTTATTTTATTAATCTTGGGCAATATGTAGAATATACGGCTTAAAGAAAAGTTTTGTTAAAAGATTATAGTTATTAATATTGTTGTGAAGATAAAATTAGCAAGAGAATCTTCTTGTAAACAAAGCTAGAATGAAAATAAAGCTTGTTAATCTCAGCTTAAGACTTAATATAAAAAAATTAATGTTACTTCTCGTTATCAACAATAGACGAAGCATCTCAAAATTTCCCGACTTGGAAAAAAAAACAGTTATAGTTAACAACAATAATTATGGTTAATAATAATAGTTTGAATTTGAAGTAAGTAATAAGTAAAAAAAATCCCAAAGAGAATAAATAGAAGAAAAAAAAAGACGAAAGATAACATTATAAAAGGAATATTGAGGTTTATAGTCTGTAGCCAGATTCAAACTGAAAATCTGTTTGATTAAAAAAAACACGGGATCTCAGTGTGCTACGAAGTTGAGTTCCACCATAAAATGATCGGTAAAACTGCCTGATACCCTGCAATAAATTAAAAAAAATCATTTACTTCAAGAGAAGAAATTTTTTATGATTATTGATTGCCATATAATGTAATTTTATTTAAGTTTAAACATGTTTAAATGGCAATAGTTGGGTTTATAATATTCAGCGTAAAAGCAAAGAATACGGTTAATGCTACTGTAATTCATTTTATTTCTTAATAGTCATTATATCACACTTAAACCACAATATCTGGATCCGATATTTTTTTGTAGAGTTCGCCTATTTTATTTTACCTGATCCTCCCCTGCGTTCAATATTTGACACCTTTCTGATGATTTCCCTAACGCTTCCCCCTTTTTTTTATTTTAAACATTTCGAAAATACAGACAATCATCTACTAGTTTCCATTTCTCTTCAGAGTAGCATAAAAGTATAGTGATTTTACATGAAGGAAAAAGGATGAAGTGAAGATCGGTATTAATAAAAAAGATTGGACATAAAACAGGAAGAAATTCCCTAAAGTATAAAAGCAGTATTCAGAAAATGTAATTTATAGAAACATTTGTTCATGTAGACGTGTATCCTTAGAAATTGTTTTGTTCTGTTGATTTCACTAGTTGAGAAGGAACTGTTTATTTAATGACTTGTTTCTTTATTACTTTGCAAAATAATAAAGAAACGAAGTAATAAAGGTTATAAGTAAATCATTTTCTTTATCTGAAACATGAGAATTTACGTAAAATTTTCATTGAAAAACGTAGAACGTAGTTTTGAATAAATTCAAATTCTGAACAAAAGGCGTTTTCTTTATACATTTAAAAAAGAAGTTAGTATTTAAAAGGCAGCATATCATGTTTTTTTTCAAAAGTTTTATATATTTTAAATGCGTAGGTTCTTAAATTGTAATTCAATACTTCAGTTTAACAATCGAAATTTAATGTAAAAAGAAATTGTTATTAATTGAGTATGAAATGCACTATCTACAAATATGTAATTGGACTCCTGTGATGAAAAAATATAAGCACAATGTATTCATATTCAGTAATTGGTAGAGCCTACACCTGAGGATATTACAGTTTTAACCTTCCGGGGCATGCTTTCCACAAATGTTTGGATGATGGACTGTAGCATTTTTTTCCATTCGGCTTGGGGAAGACATATAAGTTAATTCATCGATTTTTGACAGTAGCATCACCTCTTAATTCGGCTATACAACTCATCCCAGAGGTTTTCTAAAAGAGTCAAGTCTGAACTCTGGGCAGGCCAATAGGTTCACCCCACTGTCAGCATACCAATCCATGGTAAATCTCGTAACATGGCAAGTGGCGTTGTCATCCTGGAAATAACAATGATCCAACCCGTAAAATTGCCACAGTGTAGGAAGCACATTGCTGTTTAGAATAGTGGAGCAGGAGTTATTGTTGAGTTTAATATGACTTGGCATCAAGGATCCCAGTCCACATCATGGGAAACATCCCCAAACCATAATTCAATCTCTGCCAAACTTTACCGTAAGAACAATACATTCCGGCAAAAGGCGTTCTACATATATAGGCCAAACCCAGATTCTGCCACTCAACTGGTAGAGATTGAACCTTAATTCATCATTCCAATGAACCAATTTCCTTTCAACTGCGACCTAATTTCCTAAACCAAACATTAGAATTTTGTAGTAATCAGGGCGGCAGCACGACGATAGAAACCAAACAAATGTGCTTCCTAGCGGATGGGACTCATCGTAACAACAGTTCCAGATGCTTATTAGAATTCCTGAAGTATGTGGGCCATCGTTTTGATGCGTTTTATTTAACTTTGATTATCTCAAGGGTCACCCTCAGGCAGGGATTCAATAAAAGGGTTTTTTTTTTCTGTGAGGAATACAGACAAAAATATCCAACTTAGTATTGATTCTTCGTGACCCGAAAATCCCCTGAAATTAGGCCTAAGGCATACACCATTTTTACAGAAAAGAAAAGAAAACAATTAATTAGGAATAGAATACGACCACTAATAATCAAAAATACAATAACATAAAATAACCATATAATAACACTCAAATCAATCAAGGAAACAAAAAGGAAAGAACATACCAGCAGCAGGAAATTTTTTTTAAAAACATAAGCTCTCCCATTGTGTTTCCCGCGCCCTAAACTGGTTTAGCTAACGCTTCAAGATAAAAAATAACTTGAGGGTCTCAGCACCATCTATTGAGTTATTTAATTTGTAATGGAAGCTCTATTTTTATTTTAGGAATTTAGTAAAGAATTAATCTAAAATCATCCCTTTTTTAATTAAAAAATTAATATTACAATAGTTTCTGGGAAATACATGATTAGTTAAATTTTTAATCAGATTATTTGTTGCTTCAATATAGGAAATTTAGTCATTACAAACTCTTTTAATCCTATTAAATTGTGAGAAAATTAGATTTTTGAAAATTTTAGGGTTTAAATTTGAATGATAATTATAAAGTTTCGTCATTTTGAAGTTGAATTCATTACTTTTATCGCAGATACCAACCAACGTAGTATTATCATTAGCTGTTTTGATTTTTAAATCCAGAAAGGTAGTCTCAAGTTGATTTTTATTTGTTTCTGTTAGAATTAAATCTTTTGGATAGCAATTAGTCACAATATTGGTATTAGCTAAGTTTATCAAAAGTAAGTCATCAATATACCTCCAGCAGTTTATTAAATTATATTTAATTATTTTTTTCTCATAGTAGTGTAGGAAAATATTAGTGAAAGCACTTGAGAAAGCTATTCCCATTGGAATGCCCTTTACTTGTTTATAAAAATTAATTCCATTAAAAACGTAATTTTCAGTAATATTAAAATTACACAATTCTAGACAGTTATTTTTAGGAATGACATTTTCATTTAAATATTCGTCATATATAAATATACAGACTGCTATTCATTTTTAATGAGGTAGATTGGTGTATAAAATTTCGAAATCAAATGTATTAAGTTTATTAATGTTGTTATCTTTAAGAAAATACAGTACTTCTTTGTTACTATTAATTATAAAGTTATCTTAATCTTTGATTTTGTCCAGGATAATTTTTAAGTATTTAAAGAAATGTTTTATCGTATAGTAATTATCACTGGCAGTGCTACAAGTCACGAATCTGAATTTTAATGAATTTTTATGAAATTTGACTATTGGGAAAAAATAAGGATAGTTTAGAGAGCAAGTCTTAATTTTGTTTTTTTTTGCGAAAGCTAGCATTCCTTTTTCCCCGTATTCTTAAAAATATAAGTTGCGTTATATTTATATTCATTAATTAATAGTTCTTTATAATAATATTTACAAATTAAACAGAAATTATTTGCTGATTTATCTATTACTGTAAGAACAAATATTTCTTTTAAATTTTAAATTTTTTTTAATGTTTTGCTAAAATAAATCCCGCGTTCTTTAGATCTGTCGATATCAGTATTCATTTTAATTTTAATTTCCTCTAAAATTCTCACTTTCCATTCTCTGAAACCTTCCGCAGACCAATGGTATTTTCCAGATAATTTAGCAATAAAAATATCCAAATCTTTATCAATAGAAATTAATATTTTAATATGGTTTATTTTTTCTCTTAATCTAAATTTAGTTCCTCTTTCCATTAATTCTCTTAAAGAGCTGGATTCAATAATTTTTAAATTACCTGTAATAATATAACCTTTATCCATATCTATAAAATCTTTAAAGTTTCCTTTGTTACAGTAACAATCTGTTTTATTTATTTTATCTAAATTTTTGCTATAAATTATAATTACAATTTTTTTCTGTAAAGTTGATGTATAACTAAACGCTATTGAAACATTTGCTTTATCCGTTAAAGGAAAAAAAATATTATTATGTAAAATTTTAGGTAATTTTAGTTTTTCGAAGTAAATATCCAAGAATTTAATCGCATAGAATTCTTTGTAAACATTATTTTTATTCTTAAATAGTAAATCGTTTTTTCCTATATTAAGCTTACATTTAATTAAATCAAGAATTATACATTTAGGGTACGAATTCTTAAACTCTAAACTATGAATTTATTGTTTAAAAACCATTTAATTTTTTTAATTTCTAAAACGAAAAATGTATTTCCTAATTTTGTGAATGTTTTCACTATTGTGTTCCATCTTACAGTAATTCTAGATTCCTCAAATATAATTTGAAAATTGTCACCTTTGCCTCTTTTAAATCTTTTTCTATAGTTTTCTTTATTTAGAAAATCTTTAAATATATTAAATTTGTAATAAATGCTATTATTGTTTAAATCTCCCTAACCTTCCCCATTTAATTTACTATTGAGTCCATAAGGAAATAAAGTTTTTAGGTTACAAATAAAAATGTTTCCTAGGTCTAATTTTTTTGTTTAAGTCATTAACATTGTATTCTAGTATGTAAATATTTTAAAGATATGGTATTTTTGCTTAGTGGTGGTCGTATTCTTCTAATTTATTATTTTGTTTTCTATTCTGTAAAAATGGCGCATCTCTTAGGCCTAATTTCAGGGGATTTTCGGGTCACGAGGAATCAATACTAAACCAAATTTTAAATATTTATTTATGTAAACTCGCAGATAAAGTTTCAAAGTGACTTTTTTCAGAAATGTTTGAATTTAAACACATTTTTGCGTTTTAAATAAGCATCTACTGTGAAATTTTAAAATAAAACAAATTATTCTCAAACATAATTTCCTAATTTCCAAAAGCTTTTCCATTGCGAACGTTTTTGTAGAAATATGCATGGCAGAATCATCTTTCACTAGGGATATATTCTACGTTGCTGAGATTTGAATGTCTCACTTATTATTCAATTATTCAGATTTTTTTTTATTGATGAGTACTTTTATTTCTGTGGCAAGCCAGTTTATTCATAAGATGCATCAGATTTAGATATGATAATTCGAGCATAAATAAGAATTTTCGCTTAAGTTATGAGATAAGTATTTACTTCTGAGAAATCGATTGCATTTTTTATTCAGCTTATTTTGGCCCTGAAAAATATTTTCAGCATATGCATAACTTTCTTTAAATATATAAATACATAATAATACAGTATATTTTATTTTTATTAC
>JAPMOR010006205.1:41449-53913 GCA_026543865.1 Argiope aurantia
CCAGTGCGAGAGCGTTTGGCCAGGGCGTTTAACGTACTCCAGACCCGCGTACACGACACAAGTGGAATCGGGTATCGAACCTGAAACCCGCCGGTTCGCATGCCGAGACCTTACTGCCAGGCCACCGTGGCCGCCACCCGGACTTAAAAAGTAATACAAGACATTAAACAGCATGCGCATGTTGCGTCTTGTGTACAGTGGCGGGTAATGAATTGCGGTTATGGGGATGCTTCAATCTATCCATTTTGCGCAACGATGTGTTTTGGTTTTGGTTGCATCCTTATTGTGAAGAATTCAATTGTAAAAAAAATGATAAGATGTTTGGCTCGATGTACACAAATTTTAACAAAGAAACAATAAAGCAATAACTAAATTTTAATTAAAAATTGCAATCCAAAATGAATGTTTTCGATTCTTTTTCTTTCATTGTTTATCGTTGTTTATATACAGGGTGCGGCAGGAAAACTCGGACAAACAATTTTCAATATAACTTAATTAAAAATAAATAAATTAACAAAATATAACAAAGAATGATAAGACTAGACTTTTACTAATAAATAAATTGAATTGGTTTCAAAAGGGTCGGGTTTTTTTTGCCGATGCAGAGGCACAAACGCTTATTGCAATTTTCAGCAATGGTGAAACCCATTCCTTATAATTCATATGCCGAACATTTTCATCTAGGAAATAAAATTTCAATAAGAATAGGCTTCAATGTTCTTGCTATTGACATTACTGATATTACCGATTTATTACGGCAAATGGGATTATTACGGTTGTTATTCATAATCACCTCTATAGTTACTTTCCATTGGTTTTTTATAGCTGCATCCTTATCTGCAGTGTCATGATGACAAGTGAATATGGAATTCATGTTGTTTTTTTTTCATACATTTTATCTTTTAGCATATTATTATTCCAAATATTTTCTTTCATTTTTCAAAGTTGAAAATCTATACATGGTTTCATTTTATTATCATTTCTTATATATTTGTAAATTCTGTTCATAGTTATTTTTATTTTCCTACTATAAATATTTTTGAATTAATAAAAATCCCGTAAATGCCCATTAAACCGTTCAGTGACCAGAACAGTTACGGATACGGTGTGTGTGACGACGTTTGTTGTATACGTATTGGTGATTATGAATAATCACTAATAAATGTTGTGGTGATGTAATGAATAGCAGTATATTGATTTTAAGTATAATTACCGGTGATAATGAATACTCAACTATAATTATACATAATCAACAGTTTAATACATTTTATGTTACATATACAGTTTTTTTGAAATTAGAAACAAATGGAATAAGAAAATTCATAGTGCTTTTTATCCTTAATTTGCTTACACACCCACACCCACACCCAAGTGAACCAGAACTGCCTCACAACCATAAATTGCCAAGATTCAGATCAGTGTCATCAGTTAATAAGTGTTACCTTATACGGATAAAAATTCAGGATCTTACGCAATATCTTCTGCATCGTCGAGAACGGGATATCTGTTTGTCGTGATACTGAAAGGGCACTTCTGGTACCCCGCTTATTAGCTATCACCTGATCCATAACGGCAGTTGCAACTTCTTCAACTTGTTCCTACTTGATAACTTTACGCCCTCGGCCTGGTTGTACACCAAGAATTACTGTTGTTTCAAATATTTCGACCATTCTTCATAAGTTAGTTATCGTCATCGGTCCTCTACGTAACTGTTTTAACCGCGGGCATTCACGAAGAGCAGCACTGGCATTTTCATCCTACTGATAAAACAGCTAGACTAATAAAGTGCCTTCACATAGTGACAACGCAATCGACGGGCGAATTCTTGCAGAATGATATAAATTCCCGCAACGCTTTTTTTTTTATCTTCGATGTCATGTCACAAAAGACCCGTACATGCAAATTACATAATAAAGTTTTCGGTCGAAACGCCAGAATTTCCCCTATCGATTGTTTTGGTACTAATTTTTTTCTTGATAAATCGAAACCGCATACTTTATTGTGTATGGTGGCCAAATTTTGTTATATTTCGTCCAGTACATAACACACGCTACAGGGCACCGAACACCTCCTGCTATTTCTTGATCACCCTGTATATATATGTAAACTTAACGATCAAGGTTTTTTAATCATATAAATTTTACATTTCTAGTTTCAACAATTACTTTGGGCAAATGTTCCTCAGTTGTAGAAATTTACTCACTTTGAAAATTAACTACATACATCGAAAGAAAGTATAAGCTGTACTTAACGATATATGAGTTACTAACCCCATAAAGATCCATTGTATAATCGACCTCTTTATGATTTATTACCTTCCAATTAAATGCTTTTAAATTTGATAATTTTATCAATAGACCTTGCTATCCTAGAAAAAAATTCTAAAGCTCAGATAGTCTAAAGCATTCTTCAGGGAAAAAAAATCATTTCAAATTACTTGCAAATTCGAAATTTTTTTTATTCTCTTTGTTATCAACACCAATTCCCAGTTCAGTCCATTCAATTTAATATCTTTCTTTTTTCGTCAGAAGGGAGATGACGGAAAAAAAATGATATAAGTATAACAATAAGTTTAAACTAACCTAAAAAGTAAGAAGCAGCTTCTGCTTTTATTATTTCTAAACCTTCATGCATAATTGCAGAAAAGAAAAACAATATGTTATCACATAAAGAATAGTTGTTTTGAAGAGTAAGAAAAATCTTTTTTAGGGGGGGAAGAGAGGGGAGAAATTTTTAAAAATATTCCCTTTAAAGATTAAAGTGCTCTTTTTCGGGAATTCGAAATCAGTTTTCTGAGCAAATTAATTTCTAATTTTTCTCAAGAACAGTTCATTGGAGGCTTGAGTAATGATTATTATCATGTTTTACTCATAGAAAAAAAATCTTTCAACAGTTGCATTAAGAATTAGAATATTATTCAGTTAGATTAACTCACAGGTTAAGAAATTAATACATTTCGCATTTATGATAATCATTATATCAAATTTAGATTACACTTAAAAAAATAAAAACAAAATACATAGAGAATTTGAATTACATTCAATAAATTAATTGAAACATTTGTTACAGTTATTAGGCAAAATTATCTTCTAAATGTTTAATGATTACTTCTTTTTGCAATTGATTTGTATATTAAATATTTAAATTTTCAAAATAGTGCATGTATATGAGATATAACTTAGCGTATCATTAATTATTTATATAATATTATAACATATTAGTTACGTGTTCGTTTGTTTTAAAAACAAAGGAAAACATTACAAAGTCTTAATTTTTCTGGAACTCTGGGAACGATGGAAATTCGTTTTTCTTCATTAATTTTATTTAACTTCTTCTTTCTTCTTCATCAATCCTCGCGTAATATACGCTTTCAAGGAAATAAGATCTCTGATGATCACATTCGGAACTCATATTTTTATTTACTATTTTTTCCTCTTACTCTTTATTAAGAATTCACAAATTGTCCAATTTTACATAGTTAGGACTGTATTCAACATTGAATTATATTATTATATATATATGTTATTTATATATTTACTACAATATACTTTAGGATCAAAACTTTCTATAATCTGAAGTCAATACTTCTTAAAGAATTACGAAAATGTACAAAAGAATAGAAATATGTTAAAAGTATTGCATTTTGTTACTGGTTATTTTAATTGCATTGAGTAATCGTATAATTTTGATTGTGACTTACATTCTATTTCGTGATTTAAATAAATAATTATGGAAATTACTAGTAAATTTTACCTATTACCAACGAACTACGTGAACTTTCAGGACCGCTGTGTCCTGATTGTAAGATCTAGGCTTCAGAACGGGAAGGTTTCAGGTTCAAGACCGAATTATACAAAAGAAAGGTCGTGTAAGTGGTGGGTGCACGTTAAATCCTTAGGGGCCAAGGATTTGGGGCAATGTTGAAACCTTTGGGGATAGACCACCAGACTAGGTGTCGCCCTCGTCATCTGACAGCGGTTCAAAATTATGAGGTATGTCCCAAAATAGCCCTAATGTTGCTATAAAACGGAACATTAATATAACTGAACTAAGCTAAACAATGGGAGCTTATTATATATTACATCACCTTTAATATTTAATCCATCGAGCTTTTACGTACCTTATTAAATTTTTTTAAAACAATACTAATAAATGTTGGCAATGTTTCACAGAAATAATTATTATAATCTTGCTTTTCATTGCTGCTAATTGATTTACTGCGAGTGATTTAAACAGTATCTTGAGGAAAAACTTAAAACATTATTTATATCTATTTATCAAAGTAAAATTCTTTTTCAATTGTTCCAAATCAGTCATTAATCCTACAGCAAAAAGTGGATTTTTATTGTTTTCAACTTTTTCCGATTCTGAACAAAATTTATATTTTGTTTATTCAAGAAAATAATGTCTTTGAGTCATCATCATTATTCTTTATTTGTCACCAAAAAAAAAAAGAATCAAATAACACAAAGGGGGATCAATAAGTACTCACATTATTTTGAAAAATGCAATAAATGACAATATGAAACCTAAATTAAAGTATAACCAAATTATTGCTTGCCGAAATAACTGCCGTTCATGTGTCAGAATGAACGTGCCGTCATTTGTTCCATCTCTGGATAAATGTGAAAATCTCGGTTTCATAGACCACATTCGGTCCGTTAAGGTTGTAATCAGAGAAAAACTTCTGAAGTAGAGGAACCTTTTCATAGGTCTAGACAGATGAAAATCTGAAGGTGCCAAATTCGGGCTATAGAGTGGGTACACCAAAACTTTCTAACCGAATCCTCGCAATCTTACATGAATATGTTATAAAACAGCAAGGATTCCATTGAGGCTGAGTTACCCATAAAACAAAATGAATGATAGGCCCCTTAAAGTGAAAAATGGCTGGTACACTAAACTGGAAAAGATCTTTGACCTAGGAAAAGTCATCTGGTAGAAAACGGAATAAAACGAATAAAAAGAATTTCTTAAGACACTCATTTACTGTAAGAGTTTTGAAAAATAATGCATTAACATGTAAATTCTTTTTAAATTATCTATTTACTACTTTTTAGTATTTTATTTATAATTAATTATTAATCTCATTCTGACATTTCATAACTGATTATTTTTCCTACTCATTAGGTAGTGCATTTCGTAGGGAATCGAGATTCAATAAAAATATTCAATTAATTGGTGTTTAAATATACTGAAAGCATTAAAATTTCTCCAAGAACATAAATATAGAAAATTTCAAAACACCAGAATATAGAAAACAAACTAAAATTCGATTAAAAAATTATATTTTTGAAAACACGCAAAAAAATTAGGTTCAATAAAATTGCAGAAACTTCCAAGTGTGAGCGACTTATTGAAGAGATTAAGAACAGAGCTGTGAAACATGACAAAAGAGCAGGAAAAGTAATAGTTGCAATCGAAGGGTTCGCTACAAAAAGGAGGTAGCCCAATTATTCAAGTTTGCAGAAAGCCGTAAAAAACGTTTGAAAATTCGAGATTGTGTGAATACTTTCCTTTTCAGCAATCTTCTTAATTGTTCTTACATATTATGACAGTATTTTCACTCAAATTTCTTTTCCAGATGACATGCCACATGTTGGAATGTTGGAGCTACCTCTTTTTTGCAACCAAATAGATAGTCTGTCTACCTCTATGAAAAATATTTCACAATAAAATTGCAGTTTACTATAATATTATTTTATTTAAAGGAAACTAGCAAAATATATATACAATTTGGCATTAAAAACAAAACAAAAGTTATATTTCCTTTAATCATCTCACTCCCCATCTATAACGTTGGGCTCATCTGCTGCGTCGTCGGGTTGTAGGACATTGTAGAACTACACATCATTTTGTAGGATGTATTTGCGAGCTAGTTCCTTTATATTTTGGGCTCTTAAGTGGAACGATGATGATGATGCCGTGTCCGTTTTACAACAGAAGGTGGGTGCAGTAGCTTCTGAGAGTAAAGATTCCTGCGCACCCAAAGACTGACTTCTAGTTCATATGAAAATGACACAAACTCACTGGCTTGCACAACCTCGTTTTACAGAGAGGCTCTTTCGCACACCTAACAGGGGAGGAACAACCAACCATGCCATAACTAGGACTCGAACCCAGGACACCAGATCACGAGGAAGACGCGCTACCCCTAGGCCAGAGAGCAGGCACTTAAGTGGAAGGTAGTGGGAATAAGATGGTTGAATCTTGTTTAACATTAATGGAGTAATGTTTTGAATGTTGAATATTCTTACTATCTTCTTAAAGAGAAGTCCAACTCACAATTTACATAATATGTGTTTTAATTTGGGATTTTTCATAAGTAAAGACTCTATATTTCGTTATAAAATACTTTTGTTGCCATTAAAAATGATATAAGGAGTTTTCAGGAAGAAACCTTTTAATAGGTCAACGAAGTTGAAAATCATTCCTTTGGTAACTGAAGTAACAAGAAACTTTTCACTTGTCTACTCTATGATACCAGTATACTCATACGGTAGAAAGATTCCTTCTACTTTCCTTGTACGTTTTTCAGTGCTTCCGAAGGCATGTTCGGGGATGGCAAATGGCGGCAGCACCAGGAGGTACCTCTATATGGCAACAAACTGATGAGACAAACAGCTGCCTTTCTCGTGTAACGCGAGAACTAAGGATTGGAGTTTCATCTTTCTGGCACGAAACGAACGTTTTTATTTTAACACATGATAGTGCATGTAACTACAAATTCCCTTAGGTTGGAGCGACATACTTTTTCCAGCAAACCCTTAATTGCCAGTCGTTTGGTTGCTGTGGAGGAATATTTACAAAAGGATGGTCTTTCTTCCTTTGAAAAATCTGTAGCATACTATGCCATGCTTGACGCATTTGCTACAGAAGTACTTTGAATGATTTGTCAGATGTTGCTAACTTAACCATCTGACGAATCACACAAATATAATTCAGGAGGAATCTCATCTAGATAAAATCTAGACGAACCATATTTCATTATCTTGCGTATGCAAAATAATGCGTAGAAAAAGAACGCTTACAATTTATGCCCTAGCTCTATTATTGAATTTTATATCTTGCATATGAAAGAATTATTTTTTTGTGTTAAATACTTTTATTAATTTATTACTAAAGTATTTTGCTAATATAAAAGTACGGGAAAAGCTGGCTTCAAAAATTTAACAAATCTTCTTAAATTACAAAAATCGAAAGATGTGAAATGTTTATTTCCTTTTCGGCAGTTTTATGTAAAATGAACCTTATTTTACTTATGTTTTATAATAAAATTTAATTGCTTCGTAAATATTCTTAGTTTTTATTTTAAGGTATTCTTCAAAGATGCATCTTCTTTCAAAATAACGAATACGATCCCGATGTTCTTTCAGGATCTGGGTTCAATTAACCTTTTTACTTCCTCTCCTTCATTGTTTCAGTTTCTTTTCTTTTTTTTGAATCTTGCAGTTTTAAGTATTAATACGTGTATGCATAGTATATCCTTTTATGACTCTTGAATTATAAAAAAAAATCAAAACTAATAGCCATTAATTTCTAACAAAGAAGAACGCGTCTCTACATTTTTGAAGAATTTCGCTGTAGAGGACAGATTGTTTAACTTAGAATTACCAAATTTGGCGTAACGATACTTTGGATGGTTGAAAGCTGCCGCAATCCAATTTTAATTAATTGTAAATCACTAGAGATTTTGCCATTTTCTGAAAATATTATATTTTCAAAAAGTGGAAATGAATAATGAAAGTGGCAAGTTATGAAACAATTATCGTAATGGACAAGAAAATTGTTTCATAATTTTAAATTCAGGAAGCAAGTTTTTATATCGATCAATCATTAAAATTTCATAGATTTTTTTTCTCAAATTTTGGAGTTAAAAACCATTTTTAAGTCTAATTTTTGACAACAATTTTGAAATTTTCTAAAAAGATTTTTTATGAATAATTTTCAAAAATACTTGTTACAGTGGAATTCGAACTGTGTTCATTGGTTCATCCAATATTCAATTGAATGGTTTTATTATTCGAAGTCGAGAAAAGAATATTATGCTTATTTTTACATATTGTTTTTACAGTTTTATGATTTTTTTTTATTTTTCTTTAATTTTTATAGAGTTAAGCAAAACAAAATAAGGTATTAAACATCTTAAGAAACGTCATTTTAAACTAGGAAATAAATTATTTCTTTTGCTATTCTTTCATTTGATTGCTGTCAAATTTCAATTGAGCTAACATGCTGTTGAACTAACATAAAAGTCCGTGAACTCCACGTTATCATTTTACTACTGGAATCTACAGGGAATGAGAAAGAAAAAAGTGAAGCCATTTCACGTCTTATAACAGCATGTAATTTGTTGTTATAGAACGTAGATTTATAATTTTATAGGAAAGGAGCAGGCCGGAATTTAATGAAATGACATAATCAAATTCTATCTTAATTCTAATCTAAATATACCTCCCTGAAGATGATCTGAATGTCGAATAAGGTATAAGAGATTTCCCTTTTTCACTCAAATGTCTCTTCTGAGGCACCATTGAAGACGGCATATCATTTTGATGTTTTTTTAATTCTTATTCTTAAAAATACCCACAGAATGATAATTCGATGCAGATTAATTTAATTTTTGGGCGAAATTCAACTTAAAAACAATTATATATATATTTATTTTTCGTAGTTATTATCAAGTATTTGTATTAGGTAAATAGTTATGCCTCGAAATACTTTTCCCGAATGCGAAGTGTTTCATGATATCAAAGACGAACCAGAGGCCGCGGTGGCCTAGTGGTAAGATCTCGGCTTCGGAACCAGAGGGTTTCACGTTGGAGACTCACTTCGCCGAAGAACCGTCGTGTAAGCGGATTTAGTGCACGTGAAATCCGTCGGGGCAAACGGCCTCTCGCTCGTGTGGTGTGTTGTGGAAGAGAGGGTTGCCAGCTCAGGTGTCCCCCTCGTCATCTCCTCATTGTTGCTTTGAAACGTGACGTTAATATAACTAAACAAAATGCAGATGAACCAGCTGAACATCAATGGTGGTTAGTTAATACAAAAGTGCTGTTTTGGTGTTGTTATATTTTCACCACTGTTGTAAATAATAAAATTAGAGATTACTGATATTATGAATGAATTATTCGATCAGATCATAGTTTCTCTAGTAAATCTATGAGATGATAACATCACCGTTTAAAAAACTTGAGCTTTATTATGCGCATTCATACCTGACAAAGAACCTAGTTTTAGAGACTAAAACGTTGGTTGTGAAGAGGCGCTTTTATCACTTGGATATAAATAACTATTTAATGGGAAAAATTCAATAAATTTAAAGTCTTATCATTCTGAGAGCTGCTTTGCTCATAAAACAGGGTTTTAGTTTAATTTTATTAACTTCCCGCTTTTAAAGAAACACTAGGGCTATAATGGGAAGGACTTAGTCATTTTGAACTGCGGGCAGATGACTAGGCGACACCTGAGCTGGCATCCCCCTCTCAAAGCTTCCGCACCACACCAGCGGGAGGACGTTTGACCCGGACGGATTTGAAGTACACCAAACCCGCTTATCCGACAGTTCTTCGATGGAATCGGACCTCGAACCTGAAACCCTCTCGCTCTGAAGCTGAGAACCTATCACCAGGCCACCTCGGTCTATTAAAAATGCTAGGAAAACAAACCATGAATGATATATTGCCTTATGATGAGAAAAAGGTGAAACGCATGCATTAACACTTAACAACTCCCTTTTCAATTCGTTAATTAATCACAATTCTATTTTTCGTGGCACCCACAAGTGACAAAGGGGTGTGCCATACATTGGCCATGAAGTTAATGAAAGCTCAATGGAATTCAGCTCATCTCCTGTTCAATCAATATCAGTGGGCGATCCGTGAAAGCTTCATGCAAGTAAAAAACTCTGTGAAGGCTTCCTACGAATTACTGAAATATATATATTTAATAGATGAAATAAGCCTTGCATATGTTACATGGTTCAATTCAGCGAGGGCCGCGATAGTCTGGTGGTAAGGTCTCGGCTTCGGAGCTGAAGGGCTTCAGGTCCAACACGTGATTCCGCCGAAGAAACCATCGTGGAAACAAGCCTGGTGCATGTTGAATCTTTCGGGGCTAAACGTCCTTCTACTGGTGTGGTATGGAAGTTTCGTGAGGAAGTGCCAATTCAAGTGTAGCCCCCGTAATCTGACCGCAGTTCAAAATTCCGAGGTGCGTACCAAAATAGTCCCAAAGTGACTTTAAAGCGGGACGTTAATGTAATTAAACTAATGGTTCATTTTAAAATGATCACTTTTATAATTATGAAAGCTGAAGTTTGGGAAAACTGAAAGGAGAAAAGCTGAAACAAAGAAAAAAAAAATATATTTCTAAAGTATTAATATTTTAGAAATATGATTTTGTACATTAGAATAAAGATCAGGAAAATTGTGGTGTCACTCCTATGTGAATCATTGAACTGATCTTGATTGTATAAATATTGTGGCATCAATTTCGAATTACTTTTACTTTTTACTCACTTGTAATAATAGCTGTTTTTGTGTGAGATTATAATGTTTTATTAATAAATATTTTGTTTTTTTGTAATCGGAGTTTATCCTTGCTACCACGAGCTATTATTACTACCACTGTTTAAACTACGAGCTAAGAATGAGCATTAAACCCCAAAAATCGCATCACACTTAGCAAAATATCCGACGATCATACAAAGATAATCAAACAACGAAAATATGGGAGTGGGTTCAAGGTAGGAGTTTAAATGACTAACAATATGAAGTACTAGAAATATCTGTGAGGTGTGGAAGCTTGAGTAATGCGAACATTAATTAAGTAGTTCTTTATCCTGCCTCATTCGTCAACTTACTCAGTTGTCGCTTACCAGTGTTGCTATAACAAGATCACGAACATAATTAAGCTAAGCTTCCTTTTTTTAAAATCATGTCTGTAAGTGTATTCCAATTGTCATAGTATTAACAATCCATTGAATTAAAAATATATCAATTGAGTTTAGTTTTGTGAATTTCCTTTTTAATTCTTAATCCTTCAACTGTCGAAAAGTTGTAATAACATTTTTTATGGCTGCACGTACTAAATAAGCATTATATGCATAATATACGTATATACGTATCCTTTGAACTTTATTTTAAATATTCTGAAAAATACAAAACGTTGTTTGTAAGCAAATATGTTCCTATATGACCTCCAGTATTCACTAAGTAAATTTTATTTTTTCTTATGAATTCCTTGAAAAGAATTTGGTACAAAACAATAAACCAAACTGCATTTTGATTATGCTGCTATTGAGAAACCTATTGGGTATTATCGGCATCTGCCTTAAGCCTATGTTAGGTCCCACGACCCAAATTGTAGAATCACATATCTTGCACTGGAATCTGAAATGTGGTTCTAGTGAAAGCTTCTAAAAGTCAGAGTGAAATTCCGAAAAGAGATCAAAATTGCTGTTTCAATACGACTTTTCACCCAGTCATAGCTTGCAGACTTCTTCTGTTTGCATCTCAATATCACTGCTTGTAAAGGGACAGGTAATAGAAAAATGAGAACTTGTTCCCAACTGTTGCTGGATTACTAGTAGATAATTAGATTCTGGGTCATCAATAAATTTCTACTTCCAGTTGTAAGCACAAAAATGGGATCAACATAATTATTTTTAACAAATAATTGTCTCAGATTTACCAAAATCTTCAAATTCTGACAGGATCCATCAATGGGTGGAAGTAACGACTCGCCTTTTTTCTACATTGTAAACTTTTTTGAATCCATTTGTCAGTGATACCTGTAATTCGAAAAATAAAATAGTTTTCTGACAGCAATCTGTAGGTTTCTAGATTTCTACAGTGGACATATTATTAGTTACACTGTTATATTATAGTGGACATAGCCTTAGAAGCATATTATTTGGTTATTAGAATTACTGTATTGTTTCATATTGTTGAACTCAACTTCAAATTGTCCTGAACAAAGGAATACAAATATTCCTTTGTTCATATTCATAAGTTATGAAGAAAAAGCAAAAAACGCAGTATTGAGCACTTCAAAACATTCGCAAAGATCCTGACATGTATTGCCATTTAGCGATAACCGATCAAAACCAACCAACGTTTGTTTACTGCTTTATATATTGATACTGAATGATAGAAACAATGAAAAATATTAATCAACAAGAGACTACAAAACACATGTAGCCTTTGAGCAACCTTGTCAAATAATGAATGAAAGACACTGGAATATATTTTTCCTGTTTGGTAGGGCGTTGTATTCGCATATTTTTTGTTGTGAGTTCGAACCCCGCCGTGTACATGGTGGCTGGTGCACGCATAAATCTGTCGTAGCCACAAAATCCTCCCAATTCGAGACAATACCACTAGAGGTACTGGATCAGAGGTGATCATTCTCTGATTCAGGTCTAAATTACGATCTGTGGATGAGTGAAGTCCACTCTTGTGAAA
>JAPMOR010006206.1:0-46889 GCA_026543865.1 Argiope aurantia
GTATTAAATTTATGTTTTTTTAAAGCTTTAATTTCTATTGTGTTTAAATATAATGGAACTTAGATAATTCGAAGTAAATGAGACCATATTAAAAAACTCCATTTATCTAATAATTTCATTTTAAAAAATAGGGTCTAAAAGTGTGAAAATCAGAAACCAACGGCAGTGCTCTTCCCAAAGCCTTCTTGCATTCTCTTTAATAGAGTGCTATCCCCTCCTTCCAGAATAAAATTATAGACCTAGGGTAAGGCCTCAAATGCCTTTATTGGCATTGGCGAATAATTATTACAAAATACTGATATTTGGCGTAAATTTAGCCTTTTCGCTGTATCTATCATGTGATTTTCGGTGATCATCCCTGGCATGTGGTTAATACACAAGTGCCCGAAAATCAAATTTTCCTTTTGGACACTTTTTCCTAATCAATTTAAATCACATTTAGGCGTAGAACTATAATTGTAAATCGCAAGATCACACAAACAAATTTTCGTTATTTAAGGCATTGCGCTATTGAATTATTGAATTCACATGCAAGAGAAAGTACCAACCAATAGGCGTCAACCTTCCGATAGATGTGGTTCAAAATTTTATAGGGATCAATATTTAAGATATTAAAATTGTGAACCAAATTTCATATTCCCAAGTTAATACGTTTGTGGTGAAAAGCTTATAAGCCAGATAACAGCTACGAAACACAAGTAATTGCTTTTGTCTGGTGGTCTTGTTACCCGGCTGCGAGCCACAAGGTCCCAGGTTCTATCCTCGTTCATCACAATCCGATACACGTTCTTCAGTTATCGCGTTTATATACATGTAAAAGTATAAACCGACATACGGATAAGTTTGATAAAAATTCAACATAGATATATATTATAACTGCTGAATTTATTTTTCTAATTATTTATGTTCTGTAATTATCGAGTTCATCTATATTCGAACAGACAGACAGACTTCCATTGAATAAATTTCGTTGAAAATTCCATATAATGGAAATCTACAAATGGTACCATATGACAGAAATCTATAAATGAGATGTAAAGTCTATATATTAAACTCCACCCATCTAGCTCAAAGCATCTGTAGGCTATTTTGCTCACAGGCATACAGACAGACAAACGTGATTTCAATAGCATTTACTTTTTACACGTCATTAAATTAAAACTCTTGCATTGTTTTTTATTCGCTCATCATGTTAAAAAAAATATTCATTTTAAATTCCACTAATATTTAAATAATGAATCTTTTAGCTAAATGCCCTAATCGTGGGCAAGTGTGCGAAAATGGAGGCTATCTTGGTCCATACAGGGAAGGAGAGGAAAGTCCATGCCCATGTATTTGCCCGCCACATACAGCAGGAGATCGATGTCAAGATATTGTTAAAGACTATTATGGTAAGACAAAGAAACTTTTCATCAGTATCAATGAATTCATTCTCAAGAATAGCAAATGTATTTTTTGGAAAACTGAATTTTCTTACCTTAAAAAATATATTTTTAAATGGAATGGTTTTTCTTTGTACTTCTACAATAGTGGGCTGTAAGAAACCAAACTGAAACTTAATGAATATATTAAAAGAAGACAATTTTGATACTTAATATTGCATTAAAAAAATGTTTTTAATTTTTATGATCTTCGCTCTATCTTTGGTATTATACAAATTAATACTGCAATTATTATTATTATCTTCATCTCCCTAATTTTTAGGTATAATTGACAAAAATAAGAAGAAAAAAAAACTGGAAAAATTGACTAAAAGAATAATTCATTAAAGACTTTCAAAATGTGAGAAAAATTTTACAGGAAAAAAAGACAAAAAAATAACTAGTTTATTCAGCTATGCATTATTAGAGTTAAAATATTCCGTCAAATTAAGCAAGTTATATTTATTACTAATTAAATTACAGTGAGAAATTGATATGACATCATCGAATTTTCTCACAAGAGTAACGCTAATTTCCGAATGAAAAATTTTAATTTAATAAAATATTAAATGTTGATAAAAGCTATTGTATTATCAATTTCTATAACTTATCTGCACTTTTTTCTTAATCACAAGACTATGCCAGTTCTAAATTCGGAACTAAAGCCTGAACATGTGCATATTTAGAAGCATTTATTTCTAATACGCAAGTGTATTACTTAAGAATTAAATTAAAGATATCATTTTAATTATCTCTTCGTTGTACTGCCTATACAGAGAACAAGAAATGTTGATTTCTTTTATTTAAATACATTTACATAAGAAAGTTTTAGATGCATTTTTTTTTTTTTTTTTTTTGCACATATATATTAATTTATCTTGGTGAACTCACTTAATTTTACTACGCGAAAATTTACGAAAATTTTAAAAAGTTTATATATATATATATATATATATATATATATATATATATATACTTTTTAAAAATTTAAATTAGAACAACACTGTAAGAATCATTTCCACTATACAGAATTTATCAGCTAAAAATGGTACATCGACTTTTTTTTATTTATTTGAGTGATTAAAATGTAAAAGATTTGAAAAGAGTGTAATTTTTAAACATAATTTGAACAACGTGTGATTGGACATAATTGCACTATAAAGTGATAAGAAATGATAGTTAAAAGACAGGTTTGCACATTACGAAAAAAATATCGTTTGATAAACCAATTTTATGCAATCGAATTCTTTAATGCATCTTAGACGAACCTCCCTGCGGTGGAAATATAACGGACGAAACCGTTATAGAAACGCCCGGTTTTCCCGAAAGAAATGAACCAGAAATGAGCTGCAGTTGGATAATTACCGTAAGTACTTTTTCCAGATACATTTTATTGCAAACTAGCTAGTTGTGACGACCAGCAGGTTCGTCAAGTAATTTGGTTATGCTTATTTTGGTTATTTTATGAAATAAACCAAACGGTTTCAAATTGATTGCAACAACAAAACTTATTGCTGATTATTATGAGGGAAAAAATTTAGGAAACAATAAAAGGTATTTTTTTTAGAAAATTAATGCACAACATTCTTACCACTATTTGCAACAAAATCATCTTGTTTTATACTTTGTGTACAACCCCTATTTTTAATCATTTATGTTTTATATAAAAATGTCGATTGTAAATAAAGTTACTTAGCTCAAACTGGTATTGTCTGATTGGTTAACCAACAACCTACAATGAAATAGTGAAAAATCAGTTTATGTTACAATGTTTCCAGATGTTATCAAGAAAAAATGTCAAAATCTCGATTTTCTTAATTAAAATTTATAAAATCCCCCTAGCATGCACATTCCTACTCTCCAGAGTATATCTGTTACCAGTTTAGTAATTCTGGGTCGAATGGTCTCAATACACACACACACATTCTCCTTTACTACAAGTAGAGATGCATTTAACCTTAAAAGAGCTTTACGATACGCATTCAAAATAATTAGTATGCTTAAAAAATATGATAATAATTTCTAAAAAATTTCGAATAACAATCGTGGAACAGGATGCTTACTTTTTATAGCCTATCTAACTTTAAATATATCAATATTTAATAAATAAATTTTATCACAAGATGAGGTATATACTTTCTCCTATAATATTTCCTTGATTATCCTATTGGACTTTTGAAAAATTCTGAATTTAAGTATTTCAGTGTAACTTAACCGTAGTATCATAGAAAATACCTTTGGAAGAACTATATACATTCATCAATATATATATATATATATATATGCTTAAAACAACTCAACAATAATCATTGAATTTTAAATTAATAACTGCTTATTTATCTGCATTTCAACCATAGTTTAATTGCATTAATCCAATGATAATCAGCCCTCTCTCACGATATTAAAAATATTAATTTAAGAATGAAGACTTACATCTTATCAAGCCAAATGAAGACATTATTTTAAAGTTACACTTGCAAATAAATCAATACTTTTTTTCCCACAATGGTCCGAAATTCCAAAGCTGCGCCAAACAATGAAAATTTTGAAATAAAAATATGAATGAAGATGAATATAATTGGCGATTTAGGTTCAGTTGTGTCTAGAGATTGCAATATCGGACCAAAATTTCAATACCGGTATTCGGTATTTTTTAAATCTTAATACCGGGATACCGGTATTAGAAATTTTAGAAAAATAAAGAACACGGGTGTTCTTTGTTTTATTTGCCAGTTTTATTAGAGAGAGTAAATATCACAAAAAATAATTTGTAACTTATAAATTATAACAGTATATAAAGAAACACAAAAAAGTAAAGGAACATCTTATTTATTTAAATCACAAAAAAGTGTAAATATCACTATTCAGTCTGTGGTACTATTACAAATTTTTGCAACGTGATCTTAAAAAACATAATGCATCCATTGTACTGTCATTAAGCCTGAAAAGTAATTTTGTGCAAAATTTACAGCTGTCGAAAACACTCTTTTGGCATCTACGCTAGTTGGTGGTACTGTCAGCAATGCGCAATATACATTTTCCAAGCATTTACCTGTAAATCTCTCATCTTCAAATAAATCGATTTTTTGTCGGATGGTTTTGGATATAGCTAATTTCTGTATTGTATTTTGGTTAGTTGAAATTTCTTCATTTATCGCTAATTATAGTTTTTGTTCAAGATACAATTCCTTTTCACTATCGACATTAGTGCCATCATAATCTTCGATAACTGAACCGAATTCTTCTGAATGTGGATAGGTTTGTGGGTAAAAAGTTTTAAGAAAATTTACTATAAACTTAATCAAATTTGAATTGATTATTTTCTTTTCTTCTTTTTCATTTTTAGAATCATTATAATTATGTAAATACCATAAGATATTTTCTATTTCGGTATGCCTTTTTTCTGTGCGATTTTTCAATCTAATATATAATTCTTCAGATAGTGATATGTGTTGTTCTTTCAGTAACTGCAACATGAAATTTATTGTTGCATTAGCTGTTAATAAATTAGAATATCTCCGATATAATGCCTCAACAGCCAGTTTTATTGAAAGTAGAGATGATACAGTTCCGGATATTAGGTCGAATTCACTATCGGAAAAATTAATTTGCAGCTTTAAGTCGATTATTGCTTTTTGGATTGGATTTATTAGTTTCAAAAATCATTCTATCATTAGGAGTAAACTGTTCCAACATGTTTTAGAATATAATATTAACATATATTCTGCTTTATTTTCAGTTAGTATATATTTTAGTAATATATCATTTTTTATAGGGGAACGTTTAAATATCTTAACAATTTTTCGAACTTTATAAATTATAGGAAGCGATTCTTGATAGGTTAATATTTCATCCTCATTAGCAATATCTTCTTCAATAATTACATTGTCATTATCTTCATTGTCAATATCACTCTCACTCTTACTCTCTTCAAAGTTGGAATCCGAAATTTCTATATTCACAGTATTTGGATTCTTCTGTTCTTTATTTTTTTGGTATAATACATCTATTACTCCTACCTGAATTCCATGAGCATAGCACAATTGCTTGATTTGCACCAATCGACTTTCCAACTTTTTTCATAACTGTTGCTCCATCAGTCGTTATGAATATAATATCTTCTTTTAGGGATAATCCGTGTTTCGCTAATTTAGATTTAAGCAATTAATTAGCTAATTAATTTCGTCCGTTAGGGAGACATAAGAACAAAAACGTATACTATTTTGCTATGTTGGCGATCCCTGAACATATAGTGGAGACAATTTTAAAAATTTCTAGTAAACACCGAAAAAACGGTATTTAAACTTGTGAATACCGGTATTACAAAATTGTACAAATGGCTCAAAATACCGGTATTAAGTATACCGGTATTGCAATCCCTAGTTGTGTCAAAAAGGAGAGTGTCAAGGTTTAAATTCTAATGTTAAAGTGGAAGATGGAGGGAGGCAGGAAATCATAATATATCTAAATGTCACAGGTTACCAAATAATACAAAAATTGGCAATATCGCTTTAGTGGTTGGGGAATTTATTATATCCATTAAGTAATATATATTAAAAAACATTTTTGGTACTTTCCATGAAAACGGACAGCGGAGGTAGGCAAAGAACCAATAATGACTTATTTAGAGAATATAAACTTTTATATGACATAAAAAATGTCGAAATTGTATCTGTGGATGAGAGATTGGTTCTTTGGTTTCTTAATTATTTCAAATAGTTAGATTATCTTCATATGATAAATTCTTGTAGCGATTTTTTAAACTGCTATAATAAGATACTCAGATATACTTACATAAAGATTTGAATTTTTTGCATTTTAGTTTCATAATATCTCAAGTTTACAACAATAAATTAGAAAAATGAACATAAAATAAATTCATTACCAATAGTACTGGATTCAATATGTGTTTAAAATTTAAGTTGTGTTCACTTTTATAACAATAATAATAAATATCTTCATATAAGGCTAATAAGGTTTTTTAAAAATTTATTTCTTTCATTTCATTCCCTATTTAAGGCACCCAGGAGAAAAGAAGTAGAAGTAGAATTCGAGGAATTCAGTTTTCGTGAGCGGTTACAACAGCAATCAAGCTCTTTCTATGGAAGGTGCGTCTCAGAAAGAGTAGAAATAAGGAACACAGATTATTATAATGGAAATTTGTAAGTACTCAATCGTATTTTTAATTTAATTTACAAAATATTTACATTCAAAAATAGTTTTATTCTCTCTTACAAAATATTACTGAGACTACAATTTTATGGATTTACATCATGGACTTCAGGATATTAAACAATATAAATTAATCAACTCAATATTACTAAATATTAAGACCAAATAATTTCTAAGCATGTTATCAATGTTCCTGATAGTCACCTTCATTAACGAAAATCAAGCATGACTAAATTATACTTAAGCTTTCTTGAAAAAGATGTTCTATAATTCATACATTTAAAATTTTAAACTTAATCTTTAAATAAGTAAAAAATGACAAGTATATATATGTGATAAATAGTTATTTAAACAATTATGAAATTTAAATCTCTGCTTCAGTATTAAATCTTTTTGGTTAACATAAATTCAGTCAATTATAATAATCAAAATTATAAAAAAATTTGTCTTGCAATTTCTTATCTGCCAAAAAATATTACAGCAGCTTATATACTCTTTGTCACATCACTTTCATATCATATTTAATAATATAGTTTTTAACAATCTAATTTCTCTTATCTTCATGATATTACATACATAAATAAAAGTTCTAAACATTTGTTTATCATACTTATTTTTTATATCTTCTAGTTATTGTGGAACTGACATAGAACCTGGTACTAAAATGAGATCAAAAGGTGGAACTTTCATCATTATTATTACCGCTGATGATGAAATGGAAGGGAAAGGACTTCGGGCAAAGATAACATTTGTTTAAAAACACAAGGACTTCAACAAAATTCATGTGCATACTTATAGATCATATGCATTAAGTGATTTATTTATCATCATATTATGGCATATCTTCATAACATAAAATAAGCCAAATCAAACAATGCATAAAATATGCCAATCAATCAATGTTTCTACATAACATTGGTCTATAGAATGAATACGATTAAATAATAAGATTTTATTTTTTAAATATTTATTTAGCAATGCATTGATAACTACATTTAATAACTTAAATTGTGCATTTTAAATGCATTTAAAACTATGTAAATGTGTAAAATATTTCATTAAATATTACCCAAACTATAAAATAAATTATCATTAATTACAATATGTTTATTCCATTGGTGCTTTATTGTTGTTTATTCCATAAGCAAGCTATGAATAACTTCCTATATGGTCATTTTCTATCACTGTATGCTCAAATGATTAGTTTCCCCTGTTTAAAAAAAAATCAGAATTTCAGGTATTGCAAAGTGTCTAAATATGTCTTCATTATAAGAAGTTTATTTAAATATTTATAACCACAATACATCTGTTACAAATTATATATGTGTGCAGTCCTTATTAAAATCTGACTGTATTTATGAATTTTGTATTCTTGCTTCAACCAAAATAAAAAGTGAAACAATATTTCTAATTTAACCAATATCTTTCATTATGATTTAAAGTTATTAAAAACTTAGATAAAAGTATTTTTAATTAATGAAACAATCAGAAGATTAACAACTTATAAAATTTTATTGCTCAGAAGTGTAAAAAATTGTAAAAACTTAATACTTGAATGCATAATGCAGTTAACAAAAATATACACAAAAAACATCACATCTTAAAAATTATATACAAAAGTAATATTTCTGTCAAGTGCATTTTTCATACAGTGAAAGTCATTTTGTGCCCTTTACATGCACCCATAACAAGCAAAAGATAAGAGAATATCTGAAAAAAAAAATAATAACATAAAAGATAAAGATTGATTGTGCTACACGGCAAGTTTGAGAGCAAGATACAATGCTTGTAGATCTTACAAAATTGTTTCTACAAAAACTATCACACAATTTAAAACAAACTACACATTCTGTCTGTAACTGGAAAAATGGTCAATATATTTCTCCTCATCTTTTAACACAATCATTCAATAACATTTTACATAATTTGTCATATACATCATGTTTACCAACATAAGAAAAAAAGCAAAACCTCAGAATATAAACATATGAATTCACATGCATACATTTACCAACAGTCAAATCTTCCTTAATACTATTATTAAGTAATAATAAATAAAATAAAAATGAACATTCATTCTAAAAAAAATTGAAGCATTTCTCAGTGCTCTATTGTAAAAATTATTTCTTCCCACATTTATTTGGCCTACCCTACAAGTTTGTAAACAACTTTTCGGGATAAATTTCCCTGGGATTAAAATCCTTTTGGAGTGTTTGTCAGCAATTCAATATTTATCTATAATTACGGTCCTTTTTTAAATTTTTTAAAGAGACATTTGCTTTAAACTGAAATTCCTGAAGATTTATTTATTAACCATTTGCATTCCCAAAACATTATACTGCAATTTACAGCGAGGCCACACAAAATATCTGATCTAACAGAAATCGGAAAAAAGATTTATATCTTCTAATAAATTAATTTTAGACTTCCGAATGTGCTTCTGCAAATTGTGCTTCAGCAAGCGATCTCAGTCGATGGCTCACAAACATCATCATCATTTATACTCAATGTGTACAATACAACACTGGTAATTTTGTGATAAAAACAATTTGACATGCAGGGCATGCCTTTACAGTGCAAGTGGCTATATATATATATATATATATATATATATATATATATATATATATATATATATATAAATAAAAAAACACTTAAAAATAATTGATTTGACATGATTGAAAAAAAAAAAAAAAATGAAATGAGTTAAATGCATTATATGAGAAGTAGAATTTTAAACATATTTAAATTAATAATGATACAACATGTACAACATGGAAATAAGCATTTAAGAGTGTAAATTAAGAGTGTTTTGCTTCGTACAATTACAAAGGTCCATCCAATTCCAAGGAGGGGAGGGGGCTTGTGACCTTAATTTCTTTAATGCTTTTTGGCTTTGAAATACATTTTTATTCATATTTACATTCATAAATTGACACTTCCATATTCCATTACATTCCTTAAAAAAGTAGAAGCTTACAAAAAAAAAAAAGAGGGCTAGTATATTATGAATGTTTATGGCCAAAAGAACACAAACAATTACAATTCCTCTTTTGCACTTTTTTTTCCTGCTGAGAATTTTGAAAAAATGCAAGAAATTAAACAGTTATTTAATTTATCCTATAATAATTTAAATCATTAAAATTTATCAATTTGTTGTAACTTTTTTTTATGAAATTCAATGTCTAATGGACAATAGATAAAGAAAAAAGCTCCCAACAAATTAAAATTGAAAGTATATTGTTTGCAATTCTTTGATTATTTAAAGCTAAGAAAAAGCAATACATTCTTTATTTTAAAACATACAAAAATATCATAACAACAGAGGAACTAAATTTTATGAATATTATTTTATAAATGAAAACTAGTTCTTTCATTGACAATCATGATTACTACTCATAAAATCAGAACAGAGTCAATTCAGGCAATAATTTAACTAAATTCATTAAAATATTTTAATATCTAAAAGAACAGCTATCTGAAAATGCATTCAGACAGTTTCTTCCAATCTTGAACAATATATTTACATAATATACATTGTACATTTGCAATGACACAAACTTACATATGTCAATGAATAAACAAATTACTTTTTTAATCATAAGTTATTTATTTTGAAATATAATAATCAATGTAAATAAATGTTTTATTAGCATACTTATCATTTCAAATAATACATAATAATTTGTTCAAATAGTTCACATTTACCGCATATGAATTAAATTAAATTCTGAGCCAAAGAATTCCAATTTCTACCAAGCTTTCCAAATATGCATGGATAAAAAAAATGTATATAGATAAAGCATTTTATAAAGTAATGGATTTGTTTGTACTTTCCAAGAAATAGTAAGGAAGTGCATCCAAAACTATATTAAACATCATCAATAAATAATGCAAATAATATATATATATAAGCTCAAAATAATCAAACTTTTTTTTTTTTTTTTGCAATTTAACTCAACAAAATCTCAAAACAAAGTTTTATATAAAAAATATAAATTCAATACACAATATTTTAGATGCATTTTTATTTGATTGTAGTTATTATCAACTAGTTTAAAGTTAAGGCACAATTTCTTTTATTTTTTTACAAGATGAAAAGAATATTTTATTTTTCAAACCTTATCTGATAAGTAAATTAATATTAAAGAAAGCTTTAATGCTTAAATATAAAAAAATAAATATATAATGTGGTACTTGCTCTGCCATTAAAAAAGTTCCAAGACTGAAAAGATTTTGTTTCAACTGTTATATCGCACAAACTTTGCATAATTCATCAAATGGAATTTCAAATTTATTTCATAACAATGTTGAAACATTAAAATTTTAAAAGGTATTTAATTGAATATTTAAGTACATCACTGAATAACAAATAAATGCCTAAAAAATAAATTAACTAAGCTTAGAATAATGCTTTATTTATCAAAGGTGAAACATTTTGGATAAAAATCAAAGATGATAAATATTTATAATTAAATATAGATAATCAGCTAAAAAAATGTAAAAAATAATTTACATTTTAATATAATAATTACTTTTTAAAATAATAATTTTGATATCAGATTTTCAAATTAAAAAAAACTTTTTATTACGAAGGTATTAATAAAAAAGCATATTACAAAAAAAGAAGGCTTATACAGGCAAAATAGCTGTACTGATTATTTAAAATGTAGATTAACCTTTTCTTGTCAATATCTGTTAATAAAGTAAAAGTAATGAATAGTAAAAACTTTATTAGCAAATAAATATCAGTTCAAAAATCTTGTTATACTATATTCATTTTAATTTCAATTTTTTTTAATTAAAATTACAGAGCATGTAAATAAATAATTATATAAAAACCTTGCTTCACATCTTTCAGTAATAAATTCTTCCATATTTCTAGATTGGAAATTAAAATTTATTTTACATACTGTTACTTTGCTTTCTGTTGCAGAAACAAGCTATCTTATTGTTTCCAAAACATAATCTGTAAGCTCAAACAGTAATTCATAAAATATGTTATATAAGGAATATGGCCACTAGGAGATATTACTCATCTAACCATATAATTTGTAAAGAACATACAAGACATACTTAGATTGTAAAACGTTTCTTAAATTGAAAGAAAACAATTAAACATTCATTAACTTTAAAATTTTATACAGGTATTTCTTAAAATTTTATCAAAATATGATTTTAAATGAAATAATAATCTTAGATGTAAACAGCCTTTTACTTCAAGATGATAATTTTAAGTCTGTATCAAATATTAAAAATTCAAAAATAGTGAAATTTTAAGGAAAAACTTAATTGTTAATTTAATTTTAAAACTTTATGTAACATTATAAAGAAGTAAAACTTTAAAAAAGAAAATAAATACAGTCAAACTTCACTTGATGAGTACTTCTAATAACAAAAAACTCACATAATGAGAAAAATAAAATGTAAAAAAGTTTTGGAGTCACAGAATTAGTGGCATGAAAATACTTCTGGTCACATGCTGATTTGGCCTGCATCAGTTAGTGTTCATCATTTGTTTAAAGACCACTCTTATATTTACAAATTTGGATGAAGGCTTGGCTGAATAGAGTTGTCGAACATGACTTTGAGGGGTTTGAGTAAGTGTCTGAGAAGTTTCAACTGATGATATTTTGTCTCTAGCCAAGATTATGGTGCACGAACTAGATAACAATGATATTGTTGAGCTAGGAGAAAACAAAGCCAGAATTACAGAAGAATTTATATACTTGCATTCTGTGTCACAGCAAAAAGCTGTATAATAGATTGACAGGAATAGTAGATTAAATAGAACAGAGTTTTCCAATGAAATAAAAAGATACTGAAAAATGGGAAATTATTGCATTCTATGTTGAGAAGCATTACCCTAATGAGGCAGTAGCTATGCACAATGCAAATTCATTCAATAATAATACTGTTTCACAGATTATGAAGCAATAACCAAAGACAAATGTCTTTACATAATTTTCTTGTAAAAAAATTAATTTTAATTAATAAATTACATTATCAATTATAAATAACATTTTAGAATTTTTTTTTTTCAGAATGGAATGCAGTGTCCTATTTTACATAGATTCCAATGGAAAAAACTGTTTCACTTAATGAATATTCCACATCAGGAATAAGATTTGGGAATGACTTATATAAGTTAAGTGAGGTTTCACTGTATTTATAGGATACAGCAAGAAAAATAGGAGACAGGTGGGGGGGGGCTAAATAAATATTGGAAATCTTCCATCCAGCAGAGATTTCAACTCTGTTTTCATTACTCAATTAATTTTAGCTGTTGTAAATGCTTCAGTCACCAGCAACCAAAATCTTTTTCTAAGAATAAGATTATTATTTGTATAGAATAACTATGTTGTGATCCCTCCTTTTATTATTTATACATCATTCTATACACAAGCCCCATGAGCACATAAAGTTTAATAAATTGATATAAAATGTACAGAATAGTAGGAAACTTATTTTTTGAAAATACATTTAAAATATTTTTAGAACATTAAAAATACTTTGTATTATAACACTGGGACTAAACATATAATTTTACAATAAATATCAACTACAGTCAAATTCTGTCATATTTTATCTTAAGTATCTCAAAAAAAAAGACACATTAAATAACAAGGTAACAATATAAAACCTTTGTAAAATTGCAATACGGTCACTTCTTAATAATGATTTTGTATATAAAAATGAAAAAGAGCATTTATTTAATAAATTTAAATACAGAATATATATAAAAGATTAAAAGCCTTTAATTATACATTTAATAAATTATTGATAAATACTACAATTCAATGATTTCTTTTGTTCCATAAATGTATAATCAGGTGCAATACCTGCAGTAACAGGAATTCATAAATGAACAGTTCAACTGCTACCTCTCACACATAAAAAGAATGTCATTCTTAAGAATATATGTTCACTACATTTGTAACAGAAGTAGTCCTGCCACTCTGCCATTAAAAATAACAATTATGTTATAATACAGACACATATTAAGACTAGACTTACACAACTAGTTGGTGGTAGTAGCATGGTAGTTTTTGATGAATGCTCTTTTCACAAGAGAATAGCATTTATTCTCACAACGAAAATAAATTATTTCTCTTTAATTTTCACAATATTCAATTATTTTCGATATATTAGCACCCTTATTCGAACTAGGCTTTGTTAAGCACATTGCCAATTCAGATTACAGAAAAATTTATTGATTACAAAGTCTAGTTAATTATTATAATTTTACTGATAATGTCTAACAATATAAAATTTAAACTTTCAAGAGAATTTCTGAAAATTACATAGCTGCCTATATAATATTTGCAACTACAAAACTTATGATTTATAAATCTTAAATGTCTTTCCTGATAATAAAAATCAATGCTGGAATTGAAAAGTGCAATACTTCATTTCATATAAATTGTACATAACATAAAATGGCCCTTTGTTAATTTTTTCTACAAATATTAAAATTTCATGCATGATACCCAAGTTCGTGAATTTGGAATTGGAGTTTGAACATTTAAAATTTAATAAATACATTTCAAATTCACCTTTTCATGATTACAAAAGTTTAAAATAAACGATAACAACAAGTTTCAGATTAATATTATACATGAAAAATAACTAACATAAAACCAGTAAAAAATAAATAAATTTTTCTCAATCTTTTTCTTCACCTGAAAGAAAATTTAAAAACTGATGAAAATTTAAGAGAAATGAAACATTATTTATTATTATATTTACTAATTTTAGCACATATAAAAAAAGAAGTATTCAGGTGTAAGTTACTGAAATAGTTAAACCTTCCTTTTATTGCTTTATTGTAAAATGTATTAAATAAAAGAATTATAATTACTTTGAATTAAGCACAATCGTCAAAATCTAATAATCATCCCTTCACAGTAAATGATAAAGTAACACGTCTTAAGCAAATATCAACAAAAAATACAATAATATAAATTTAATAATAATACTTTTTTATTGAAAATCCAAAAATTTGTAGCTTGCACAGCAATAACATTCTATACACTTTTATGAAGAATACTGAAAGATACACTTAAAAATTTATTTTCAAACCACATTTGCTGTATTTCAAGTAACAATTGTTAATTCAAGTAAAAATTGCTCAATGATTTTAAAAAAATGACTAAGAATACTCTTTTGTAAAAAAGAGGGGGGGGGAGGTGTAATAAATATTATATTGTGAAAAAGTATCAATTCAGTTTTTCTTTAGGAATAAAATTTTGTTAAAGTGAATGAAAAGAATGTAATTATTTAATCAAAATAACAATTTAATATAAAAAATATAAATAATCAAAACAGTAAAATAATTTCAGAAGTAAAAAAAAAATTTAGTGAAGCAAATCAAACTCATAAGTTTGTTTGGTGAAATAAGTGATTTATCAAATATATCCAAAGATTGATTTTATGGATTACTGATATAAATGCTATTCAAAATAAAAAAATCAAATATTAAATTTTTTATCAAATAAGTAATTAAACATTTTTTAAAGAAGTATATAAGCAAATCAATATTACTTAAAGAATTTTCATAAAACTGAAATTATAGAAGACACAATAAAAATTTCATATGAATTATAAATAAATTATGACAGTTTCAGATACAGCAGAGTAAATTACAATTTCTTAAGTTATTTCTATTGACTTTTTCTCTGATCCATTTAAGTAAGACTATGTATTATTCATATATAATCATCTGCTAAATATTCAAATTACAGACAAATTTATCTATATATCTCTTTACAGTTAAATTTATTCATATCTCTCCCTCAATTATTAAAATTAGCAAAATCAGTGACAATGTACAAATTAATTAATGAAGTATTTCAACTGGCTTTTATCATAATTATAAAACAGTTGAAGATTAAAATACATAAAAATGGTTAAATCATTAATTAATTGAATTAATTTTCCACTAAAGTTTTTATGCTTTACTTATAAAATTCCAAACACAAAATTAGAGTACTATCATTACTTAATACATATTTAAGGGAGGGGGGGGGGAACCAGTATAGATTTAAAAAAAGCAAAAATAAATAAATAATAATAATAATATTTACTTACAAATATGTTGCAAAAGCCTAGTTCAAAATCGTTGTCAGTACTTAAATGCCCCATGCCTTGCAGCTTTAACAATAAAATTCTTAATTGTAGGTTCATCCAATTTATTAAATGCTTCAGTTTGGGCAACAGCAGTCAAATGATTTAGAGCAAAGCCAAAACAAAAGTCTTCCAATTCCTAATAGAAAAGTTATTTTTACAAATGTACAGTAAAGAACAAAAATTTCAAAATAAAAATAAGATTTTTCTAAAACCTATTATGCATATAACTTAAAAGTTTTATATTTAATAAATATTTAAAAATAGTCCTAGTTTAATTTTAAAAACAATTAAAGCATAACACTTCAATGGAATGTTTTGCAATGTCTGTGCCAGAATAACTAGTTTGATCATTAATAAATTTTTTTTTAAATATCACCTAATAACAAAAACATAACTTCTTTCAAATGATCTTTAATCATATTTGTAACAGAAAATAATTATTATTAATTTATCCACACTTAATTCCAGAGATAGTTAAAATTAAACAAAAAAAGTTAATTGAACTTTAATCTAAATAGATTATTTCTACAATACCAGTATACATTTCACGAAATTATACTATGAAATTATGTCATAGATAATTAATACAGAAATAAAATATAATAATACTATTTACATAAAATTTAAACTTACATTATATTTCAAGATTAAATAAATACATGTTTTCTTTAGAGTAAATATTAATCAGGCGATACACACACACACACACAAAAGAAAATTAATATTGGCTTTTACAATGAAACAATAAGATGAGAGGAAAAACAGTTATTCCTTTTTCAAGACCATTATTAAAAATAAATACAATTATGTGTTAATACTTCAACTGAAACATCAATAATTCTATAATTGTAAATAATATCAACTACAATGAAATATCCCATATACTATTAATTTTAATAAAACTTTCTGACTAAGTCATATCATTCTTATTAAATGTTGTTTTGCTGAGTATTTTATTAATTACACATTAAAACCACATTTAATTTGCAATCATAAATTAACACTTTATAAATAAAAAAATAGAAATTGCTTTTTTTTCTTCACTTATCTAATATTCTTTATCATCATCACAAACATTTAACTTCTACACTAGTTTAGAAAATACTTAAAATATTAATAAATAAGAAAATGGATATTCACATGACTTCTCAAGATATATAATGTGTTTATAATGTACATAGTTATTAGAGACTCTGTACCAGTCAATATCACTCAGTTAGTAAAAAAAATATTTATTGTCATTTAAATAAATTCTATTTCCAGATAATATATAAATGATAATAAATGTACACAGGCAGTCGCTCTAATTGTGACCAAACAATTAATTTTCAACTTTTAACAGATAGGTATACATCCCAAATTGGAAACATTTTCCAAATGATATAAGAATGAATTTATATTTTTAGAGTCAACCATATATGAAAAAATTATGAAATCTAAATTCGCTTGCAGTTCCTTGATTCTATTAGTCATATTTAGTAATAAATTTTTGATACACTAAAATTTAACACACACACACACAAAAAAAAAGACCGCTTCTTCAATGGCTAAAACTGATTGAGTTAACTTTGAATTTCATTATTTTGCATCAATTAATGTTTGGCTCAAGGAAAGTTTGATAATCTTCCTTCAGGTGGACATTCAAATGATCTAAAATATTATTATTCAAAGTTTCATAATTTCAATTTTGATCACAGAAGCACAGAACTTTATTCCATATAAATGTTAGTAGTCAAAAACCTTTTACTAAATATTACTGATAGGACTAAGGGAATTGTATAAAAATTCAGATTTCCAAACATTTTTCATTAGTACACAGATTGACTCAAATAAAAACAAAACATAATTTTTAGCAATCTTTAGACTTTTTTTTTTCATTAGGAAATTTATATATATTTATTATTAAAAAGTAAACTATTAGACAATGATCAATGAGGACATCCTGCATATAAGAGATGAATTTTAAAAATAAATAACATCTCATTAAAAGAATGTAACTAAGACTGCTTAGTAAAAAATATTCATGTAAAAATACACTAATCCATTAATGCAAATAAAATAATATACCTTTTTAAGTTTTCCCCATAAAATAACATTTTTAAAAAAAAATCCTGCTTAATACATGGTTAATTATTATGTTACAGCAATATAATTTTTAGTCAATCTCATGTTCAGATTTATGATGTTACTTAAAAGTAATTGTTAACATTTTAAAATGATTCCTGTTACATAAAATGTAAAAATAAAAATGAAACTGCTTTTTTTTATCATTGAACAATCAACTTTCTTGTGTATGTCAAACTTTTCATATAAAAATATCAGGATTTCATGCAATTAATACCCTCACATAATTAATACATAAAATCAATCCATTTTTGAAGGTGTATGTCAAATAAAAAAAACTAATATATTTTATTGAGATAATAATATTGGATGTACAGTAGTATTATATATTGTCATGTCACAACTAATGTGGCATTGATGTCAAGATAATATTCATTTTGATGTATACGATTATTTGAAGAGATTCACTTTCATATTTTTTTATGTGACTGTTAATATTCCAATGTTTTTTGAAGTAGGCTCTAATAGTTATTTTACTTCCTAATATTAATATATTTCATAACACTAGAATAGATTGCAATATATATTTAGAATTAGTGTTTAACAGATGCATTACTGACATTATTCTTACAAATATTGACATCTCATCATTTTAATTAAACAAGAAATGATTACAGAAACACATTTTTTTTATTATTTTTAATTGTCAAACATATTACTACAAGCACCATTTGAAAAAATAATTAGAATTCAATGTTTAGAAATTAGAAAGGATTGTCACCAAGAAATTTGTTTTTCTAAGAGTACATTTTTTTAATGCAAATAAAGTGTGTATACAGTTTTGAATCTTCTAATTTGTTTCAACTTTCTTATATCTCACCTTTGCACAATATTTGATTGCTGCAGCATATAGCATTGCCACATTTTCTACAGTAATACCATGCTTGATAATGCATTCACAATGTTTCTTAAGCTGTACTTCGCAATAGGAATTTGCAAGGTCCAGTAACCCTGTAAGGCAAAAGAAAAATTCAAAACACAGAAAACTCTTTTGGTTGAAAGAGAAACTAAAATGTATCCTGTCCAGTCAACATATAATTTTTACAAAATATTGTCTTTAAAAATTTTATTATTAATTAAAAACTGTTATTAACGACCATATTTTGAGCTTCTGTGAATCAAAAGATCTACAGGCTGATTAGACTAATTGATAATATTTGTCCATTTCCTTGAAAACAATTTAGTAATGAATCTAATAGATAAATATAATTCAAATATTAAGAAGAAAAAATCAAATATAAATGCAATAATTTTTCGAAAACTCTAAAAAAAATCATTGCATAGTAAGATAATAGGAAATATCTAGAATTTTTCAGTCAGAGTACAATATAACATGTACATTATAAACTGGGTAATATTAATGCACATAATCAGCACAAATAATGAACTCATTATGTACAGTAATAATATAAAAAGTTATAATAATTAATAAAAAAATATATAACAAAAATTTTTATTAATTATAAATAAGGTGCATTATAAGACTTGTTCATTCATTAAAGTCTTATTATGCTAAGAGCAATCATTAAAAATTCAAATTGTTAACAATGATATTGTTCTCTTAACATTAATTTAGATATCAGTTTCTACATACAGATGAATAACTTCTTTAGAAAAAATGTGAAGGTTCATTGGAACCATTTATTTAATGTTTTTAAAAAGTTCCATTTTTGGTATGGATAATAGCATAAAAAATATCATCACTTCAATAAGATGAATGAACTGGAATGGGACTATTTTCAAATGAAGCTGTTAAACTACAATTTTATAAATAAAAATAATGAAATAAATTTTTGTCTTTGATGTTTTTTAAGCATTTTTGATGAATTAAATGTCTTTATACTTGAATTTTTTTTAAATTTTTAAAGATGAATATATAGAAAATTCCAATGAGAAATACAAACCTATAGCATCTTCAGGAGGAAGATCAACTTCATCTGTATACAAAAATTTCAAAAATGCCCGATAGACTGGATAAGAAAATTGAGTAATATCTATTGTGCTACAATGAATGAAAAATAATTTTTTGAAAATATATTTTAAACAAAATAAAAGGAAAGATGAAATAAAATAATTGCAATGCTTATTACGAAAATTGACACACACAGTCTATTTTCAAAGCACAGAAATAATATTAATTTCATTTTTAACAAAAGTATTTCAACTACTAATATTTTGAATGCTATTGTGTTTGCATTAAAAAAAAGAATAAACTTGTTAAAACTTTAACCCCTGAGATTGATTACATCTGATGTCTGAATTACTGGCTAATTACTGGAAAAAATTAATAAAATGTTTTGTTCCTAAATATCCAACACAGACACACCCCATTTAAAATTACATAAAATTAAAAAAATTACACTGAAAAACATTAAGTTGTGTAATTTTACCAATTCAACAAAATATGGGGTTGCTGCTTCAAACCAGATGACCAAAAAATATTCATTAAACTCCTCATTTCGATGTCGGCCAGTTTTGATTTTTTTTTTTTTTTTTAACATTCTTAATTCTTAAGCTGCATAAATGCTTGGATAATTTACTAGGAGGTGGCTGGATTATAAAAACATCTATCACCAAGATTTAATTTGAACACAGCTCAAGAGCTGATAATTAATCCAAGTTCTCCAAACTTTCCTCTTTTAACAGACAGAAAATTGATAAAGTTAAGAAACCACTATTCTGTATACACTGCTAAACTGAAAATTACAAGTAATTCATTTATACAGTTTTTAATAAATTTATTTTACAGTGAAAACTACAGTGAGTCAATTTATAAAATGTTTGACAATTTAAAGATAACTAGAATGATTTTTGATCACTTAAGTTTTCTTTTTAATATTTACTTCTCCTCTGTTTCATATACTTGATGATTTAAAAGCAACTAGAATAATTTTTGACTATTTTAACTCTTTCATATGTTTAATTATTCTTTTTTAAATATAAGACTACTTATTAAAGAAAACAAAAAAAATATCTTACAAGCCTAAATATAAGCAAAAAGTGCACCTTTACTTTTAAGTGGAAACAAATGGTTAAAATTGTTTACAGGTATACAGAAAATTATAGGTATATGGAAAATGTTATAGTTCTAATGTTAAAGACCGAGTACAATGACAGAAGAGGGAGGAAACAAAACTAAAACATGCATGAAGAATACCTCATATTTACAACAAGGAGTAAGTCTTACAATGTATCAACATCATCTTATGTAACAAAAAAGGGGGAAATTTTTTTTAAAGAAGAAAGAAAGAGTATTAATAATACAGTTAACTTTGGAATATATTTAATAAATTTAAGTGATATGTTATAGAAAGATGATTTTATATCATGATGAAATTTTATTCTCAATATGGTCTTCATACATGACTTATGTATTAAACAAGGCAGTAACACAGATAAAAAAAATAGCTGCCATAATGAAAGTTTCTTTTATCGAATAATAAATAATGATAATAAATGTAAACATTTTAAACCTTAATGTAACAATTATATGTATAAAATGCTGCTGAAATGCATCAAACAGCATTACAGAGTTTTCGTATTTTATGCTAAAAAATTTCAAGTGAAGTAATAATATTTGTTCAATTTACATAAAAATATAAGAATCCCAAACACAACTTTCATAACTTTTATTTCATAATTTTGACAGAATCTGAATATATTGATTGTGTATTATACAATAAATCAAAAATGGGTTTTAGCATTGAACTTAACAAGCATGGTAACTGAATGAATCAATATTTGCACATTAAGGTCAAATCAAACTGCTACCTTTGACTTGAAGTCAAATGTAGTGACTGAACTTTATGTGATTTAAACAGATAAAATTTAATACTAAAATTCATTTTTTTAAAAAGGAGAAAAAAACAAGGGATAAAATATTAAAATTTGTACAAATTAATAGTTTTAATGTATTTGCAGAAAGTAGAACTCTATTTTATGTAGAATGCTCAATCCCTTTTCCAGCTAGTTTTCCTTGATATTTATGTTACTTGAATAAACATTTTAATTATCTGAAAAATTAATTTAAGGGTAGGATCCCAGATTATTCATTCACCTGATTCTTCAAACATACATAAAAAAACAAAAACAAACATTGATTTAGCCAAATTAGTGCTCTTCATATCTGCCACATCAGATTCAACATCAATTTCACAGAATACAAATAAAGAGTCTTCATTCTGGCATTTTCAAGTTACTAAGCAAAACATTTAATGAAAAATCAGACAATATTGATTCACGACAATCTATTTACACCATCTTCACAACCACTGGTTCAAAAGAGTTAAATTATCATCAAAAACAAACATTTATCATCATTGCATATTCTTCATCAGTTTCTTTATTTTCTACCTTACTTAATGTTAAAAACAGCTATGAATTATTATTAAAAAGCATCTTTGACATATGAAAATATTATGCATGCAAATAAAATGATAATTTTTAAAAAAATGTTACGTCATTAATTTCACATAAAATGATAGGCATTAATGGCAGGACAGAATGCTTCCGTGTTCCTCGATTTTTTATTACCCCTTTACTACTTTTTTTCAATTACTCTACCTAACCCAATATATAAACTATACTTCAAACATTGTTAATTAAATGCAACTAAAATTTGATTGACATGAAATAATATCTTTCATATTGCATAGATAATTCAGATTAAAATCTCACAGTAAGAGGAAAATACTTTACAGTAAAATTTTGAAGAGGGAAATAATATTCCAGAGAATTACTTCAAATTAATCCATAACAAAACACGTAATAAAATGTCCTGAGATTTTAGTAAGATACTGGTCAATGTTTCAAACTGACTTCAATGCAGTAAAGGGACCTTTTTGAACAGTTACACATCTTTGAAGTAGTATATTTACAAATTGAATGAAGCTAATACTTTTAAATCAAAACTGAATGGGTGTTCTTAATATTTACATATTGAAGAAGTATATATATGCTATTCATTAATGCAAAAGAGAGCACTTACTCCTTTTCATCTTCACCCCAGTGTGCTTGAAACATAGAACGAAAATGTTCACATCTAAAAAGATATTATATAAAGATTAAAATTATATTAAGATACTTAAAATGAGCATAAATTTTTAAAAAATGTAGTGACAACTTTTTAATGAGATAAATGGTCTCATTTTATCTATTGCGCAATAAATGATGTTTCTCAAAAATATTATGTTTTACTCTTTAATATGAATATAATTAAAATGCAGTTCAAAATTTATTTTCTAAGCAAATGTGATGATTTGGGTATAGATGAGTAACTTATGTTCATCAAATGAAGACTACTCCCTCTCCTTTTGCTATCATATCCTTGTCCTTTTTTTCCAGAAATTTTCAATCTAGTCTCAGTGCAATAGAAATTTGGCTATTACAGGATTTGCCATCTATTCACAGTAGGATCTGATTCAACATATTTTGTTGCTCAATGAACCTAATTCAGATGGTTTTCTCTCCTCCGCCTTTCAGCTAGTCTCTTCCTAATCCAACCTCAACTGCTTACATTTTCAGTTTTTTTTTTTTTTTTTTTTTTGGTCAGTAATTTATCTAAACAGGATTGACCAACGGTGTCAAAACAGTCAGGTATATAAAGCATTTGCTTCCTATTTTTCATGTTCTTCAATAGACAACATTAAATCATCCATCCTGACCCATTTGCAAGCAATCATCTTGAATGACTGAATCCAATCAATAAAAATGTAGAAATATATTCATAACTGCAATATGTTAATAATATATTTGTTACAATTTATGTAGAAATATTAATTACACTTCGACATACAATAACATTCAAAAAATAAACTTGTACTAAATATTAAAATTAATTTGTTCATACATTCTGACAGGAGAAAACTATGAAAAACTTTCAATAAAAGAGCAATCAAAAACAGCTTTGATTATAAATTTATATAAATTATTAAACAATATTCTGAAATAAATAAATAAAAAAAAATCCACAAAAAGTTAAATTAGATTTCATCAATATTGATCAAGAAACATATTTCAAAAACAATCATTTACACAACTTAAAAGTATTTTGCTTTCTCCCATGACTAACTGATAATAACTTTATTTCTAAGCAATACAATATTTATTTTTTGGCACTACCCTATATTTACATATATATAAATATATACAAGCTTACCTAATTTTTAGTATAGATTTATGCACATGGATCAATTTTCCATCAACATTAAACTTTAAATCACTAGATTCCTATGAAAGAAAGAGAAACAAATCTATTTATAAGACAAATATATTATTTAAATAATAAAGGAAAATAATTGTGGAAGCACAATTTTACTTATCATGCTTTAAGTAATATACACTTTTAAATAATCTCAAATAACATGTTTAAATTTTATAATACAATTTTGATTAATATATCTAACAAAGCACAAACACCTTCTAGAAATACAAAAATTAATAATAGAAAAAAAAAGAATTTTTATTTTTTAAATTTGCATATATTTCTAAATTTTAAAATAAAAATTCAACTTGCCATAAATAACTTATAATGCTCTTATTAACTTTCTGAAATATTTGGTTTGAAAGAAAATATCTATTGTAAGGTATTTTCAATTTGAGAAAATAATTTGCCAGAAAAGATGTTGAGTTACCATTTGATTATCTAAGGCTTTATAAATAAATGATTATAAAAAAGTTAATTTTAAAATTATGTTTGAGAAAACTACAACAATAATTAAATGCATACATAAAAGAACAGCAAAAAAGTAATTGAATTACATCAATTATAATCAACTTTTATAAAAAAAAAATGTCAACAGAAAAATAAAAAATCCTTATAACAATAAGTATATCAGCTACATACCTCGTCATCAAAGCTCAATCTCACACTATCACTAACTTTGTTAGTTAATACCACATCTACAGAAAAAAAAAAAAAACTATAAATATAAAATAATTTTCAATTGCTGCAACTAGTAAATTAACTTCAGTTATTAAATCCTTAAATTTACTTGAAATTGATAGTATACAAACACTTTAAAAAATATTGTAATACTGAATTCACTATCAAAGCAATTAAGTTGAGAAGAAATAAACAAGCAGGTGTCAAAATTTTCTCACATAATTTCGAATAATGATGTTATCCCCCCTCTCCCTGCATAAATTTGTAGGTATGAGGCATGACTGGGAAAGACAAAAGTGCTCAGATATTTTATTCTCTTGAAATTTAGATGCTTTATCATCCAGTAAAGAGAAGAAAATACAATGCTTGAGTATTAACTATATGTCATTGATGAGCAATAATTATGAAAGACCTTATTATTCAACAATCTTTAGCAATTTTTAATTTGGGGGGTGGGCAATTAATTGCTGGCACATGGCTAATACACAAGTATTAACTGTAAGAAATTGAACACCTTTTTTAATTGATTGAAAACAAAATTCCTCACAATTCACACATTCCTTCAAAATAACTGTAGCCACAAGATCACAAAATAAATTTCATTTATTTAAGACACTGCATTTTTCTTAATTACCATACTTACATGTATGAGAAAATATAGACTCTTATATTAACTCTTGACATATTTAGATCAAAATTAAATAAGGTTTTACAATTTAGATGGTAAAAATTGCAAAGCAAAATTTCATTTATAATAGTTGTTATATTTTTGAATTATTGCCTTTACAAACATGCAAAAGTAAAGACCTATAAATGGCCAAGTACTTCACTGATTTGGTTCCATATCTATATTTCAGATATTAAAATAGTACACCAAATTTTATTTATCTAACTCATCATATTTTACAGTTATTGGGTTCACATAGCTATTTGAATACAAGAATTGCTATTTGAATACACACATTCAGATAGCTAGAGGGACATACTTCCTTTGAATGATTTTGTCAAAATTTGATAGCAAATTATAAATTTGGTATACAAGCCACATACTTAATTTCATCTGTTTGACTCAAAGCATTTTTGAATTATCACAATCACTGACAGACAAAAATAGTTTCAAATCTTTGTTTTTTAGAACTTAAAGAAACCAGAAATGTGGAGAATCATCAAAATTTCATGTTCAAATTTTTGAAGATCCTAATGCTGTTGTAAATTTTGTACAAGAGAAAGGAAAAGAATTAATTATTATTAATTGCTATCAAATAAAAATTTTCCATCTATCAGTAATCTGAAAAAGCAGAAAATTTATTATTCTTGCTTTGTAAACATTTAGCCTTAAACTAAAAGCATAAAACTTTTATGACTATTACTTATCATTTTGTGTAGATTACGATTAGAAAAGATTGCATGATTAAATCTAGTTTGCAATTATAACTTTAAGGCTTCAAATTCACAACTGAAATTTAAGACAAACTGAATATAATTTGTAAAACAAATCTGAAATAATTGCTGTCCTACAAAGAGATGCAAGCTTAAAAGAAAACAATCAATTATGGACACATGCTACATTTTTTTTTTTTCTTTCTTTCTTTTCTTTTCCGAGATGTTTGCACAAGCAAATTGTATCTCAAAAATATAGGGAAGAATACATCTATGACTATACATCAACAAGAATTTTTTGAAACATAATAATTTCAAGATTATAATCACTATTCTTATGAAAGCGATATTGTTTCTAGAAGAATAACTTTTAGTATTTCAATGCAAAAAGAAAATAAGAATTTTTCATTTGCGTTTCTAATCTCACTGCTTGAAAAAACTGAGGACAAGAGAATCTTATCAATTTCAATTCAGAGTAAGATTTCAAATAGAATCAAATAAAAATTTTAAATATTATAAATATAATGCAGGAGAATAATCAATAATTTTACTTAAAATTTTTGGCAAAAATAGAGAAAAGGGAGAGGGTTGAAAGAAGTCCTGTATTATTTGTTGCTTAGAATATTTATTCTATTTATAATAACACCCATTTCCAAAAGAAAAAAAAAAAAAGAGGAATGTCTGCAAATGAGAATGAAGACTGATGCTGATAAAATTTCAAGAAGTTTGGTACAATATTAAAAATACAAAATACAACAACTATTTTTTTAAAAACACAGTCAATTATATGATCATGTAACTTCTAAAATGTAGATAAAAAAACAGGCATTCATTATACACGTATGAATTATTTTCATAAATGAATCAAATATTTTGTTAAAGTAAATAATTTTATTTTGATTTAAAAAAAATCACTAACAGAACATAAAAACTGACAGCATTTACCTAACTCCATAGGTTTCCAAGTAACTGCTGGGGAAGCAAAACAAGCAAAAACATCATGTAAAGAATGGAATGGAGTTTCTGCAGGAGATGTAACAGCTTGACCTCGACACTGGCCCCACATGTAAACTTTAGATGTCTGTGTTAGTGCAGCTGATATGTGATTGTAGTGAGAAGCAGCAATTTCCACAACTCTGAAAACATTTAATAACTGAAGCAATAAGAACAAAAAAGAGCAAAGAAAGTTGAAAAAAATAACAGAAAATGTAAGGAAGAAAATATAATTACCTTCCAATCTCTGTTGCTATTCTAACTGGTAGGACTTGATTTGTTTTGTTCCCTGTACCCAATTGTCCATAAGAGTTAGCACCCCAAGCATATAGAACTCCTTCATCAGTTAGAGCCATAGTATGCGCATAACCGCAAACAATCTAAAATTTATCAAAGGATGAATCTTATAAGAAAAATCTTTGAAACTGAACACATTTCAGGTATCAAGACACATTTCAGGTATGTTCCAACATGTTTTATATATATATATATATATATATATATATATATATAATAGTCATCAAAAGGTTATCCAAGGCATTTCCAAATGTTAAAATTAAATATTTAAAAAAAAAATAACTATGCATACCTTCTGTATCACTACACCTTGAAGATTGGAGACACGGTATGGATTTGCTTGATTAGCATTTCCACCAATACCAAGTTGACCATTTCCATTATAACCCCATCCATAAACCTAAAAAACAATATTAAACATCAAAATAAATGAAGCTGTTCACAAATTTTCTTAGACATCTAAATTATATTTTCAAATAATAAAAACATAATAAATAACTCAAATATTCAAAAGTATATTAGAAAAATATTTATAGATCAGAACTAACTGGATTACAATAATTATATGAATTATCATGTCACAATGCCTAAAGTATTTATGAAAATATATTAATAACATGCATCAGATAAAGTTTTTTACAAAGTAACGGTTAAATACATAGGAAAATAACTATAATTATTGATTAAAGAAAAGTTATAAAATCAAATATCAGTTTTGAATATACAATATCTTCATCACAAAACTAGACATAATACATTTTACCTATTGAATTTAGAAGAATAATTATTAGCAAAAAAAAAAAAAAACCAAAAAAACTCAGAAATAGAATTTATAAAAATCAAGAAGGCAAAAAAAAAAAAAAAAAATCCATTTCTCATAGATGAACTCCTATAATTAAGAAAATTTTCTTTAAAAAAAAAAACTGTCAATTCTTTTTTTTTTTTTTTTTTTTTTTACTATTAATAAACTATTATTGCAAACTTACTCCATGTATATTTCTTAACCTCACATATCAAGCAAATTATTTATTTATTTTTTGAATAATCAAATAAAAAAGTTTACACTTTATTCAACGTTTAGAAATAACTTTGGGATTTGTAAAATTATTAATTTACAATTCATCATGCACAAAAGTTATTTTCAATACATCTATTAATGAATATTATTATTCATGAACACAAAAGTCTAAATGGACTCCGCATGAGATTTAGGAAACAAAACTGCAAATTTGACAGAAGAAATTGTTTCAAAGATATTCCTAAAAGTAAAACTTTAGATAAAATTAAATGTTTTTTTTTTAATACGAAGACAAGATACAATAATTAAGTAACAAAACAGTATAAAAAATGTAAAGAGTAACAAATTAAATGAAAGCATAAAATAACACACATATATATAGAAATTAAAAGAAATAGCTAACCTCTCCATTATCCAACACTGCCATGGAAGACGTTTGACCACATGCAACAGATATACATTTTCTTGAACCTGAAGTACATCAAACATACATTTTGGATCAATAATTTTAATGAATAATAGCAATGAAATAATAAATAGATAATAAAATAAAAAATCTACAAGGGTGCAATTTTATTAAAGACACAATAAATATAAAGAATATTCAATTAATTTTTTTTCCATTTCTTAATATTAAAACATATAGTTAAAAAAATGAAAATTTTTATATTTCTAATAAATATATTGAAAAAATTTATCAATGTTTACAATTTAAGTCCTATTGAACTTTAAAATTTAAGCAGTATATTTAAAAATAAATTCATAAAATAATGTTTTAGCACATCATAGATGTACAATTAAGTATGGAGAAAAATTAAATCAGTGAAAATAATTTCCTCTTATTAGCATATATAGAAAATATGCTCGATTTTAAAATGCAAAGCTAAGAAGAAAATAAAAAAATGGAAAAAAAAGAGAGAGAGTAATTAAAAAAATCTTAAATTTAAGAATAATATAAGAAAAAGCCTTTATACCAATGCCAGCAGTAACTTTTCGGGGAGTAGGCTGATTCGTAGTTGTTCCCAGACCGACTTGGCCACAATTATTTTGCCCCCATGAGTAAACCTATAAAAAGATTTTTAATAGTATACAAGACATATAAGTATTTTCAGTTAACCACTATTCTAAATTTTTTAAATACATAAATTTATTCCTCAGTTTTGTAATGTTTACCTTTAATGTTCAAAAATTCAATTCTTTAAAGATTTCTTTTTTTAATTCTGATTCTTATGACTTTCTGATAGTACTTATATCAAAATTTTGTATGAAAATCATATATAAATAATAATTTTTATAAATAGTTTAATTCATACTTATCTACTATTATTTAGATAATTTCACAAAGTTTAACTAAAATAAGATAACTTTTTGAGCTTCACATAGCATATTATTGAACATACCAGAAAACAGTTAAAAAATTAAACTCTTTTAGAAATCAGAAGAATTTACTTATATCAATACTCTCAATGCTCAGAAAACACTTAATTGGAAGAAAAAATACATATCCTTCAGAAATTTCATAAAATATTTTAAAATTCTAAGTTTATCAAATAAAATTCAAGAACATCAAAGTAAGATACAATCAAATCTGAATAAATTTTAATATCATGCATAACACAGTCAAGAAAAAAAAAGGGGGAAAAAACCCAAGTCAATGTTTAGAACAATTTATTTAATGAATTGTTCCAAACATAAAAATAAAGAAGTAAAATCATTGAGTGAAAAAATTTATACAAAAATTACATGATATATTAAAAATATTGTAGAATTATTGCACAAAAAAAGATAATCAATCACGACCATTTAGTAGCATTTAAATGGTCAATCACAATACAAATATTAATATATAATTGTTCTGTATCTCACACCAATAATGAATAAAAAAATTAAAATTAAGAAACAATTTTTAAATAAATAATAATAGCAAAATATGGTTTTCTTATTCTTCAATTCTGTTACATATTGTTTTTAGTTTATCTCAAATAAACATTTTAACACTCACTAAATTTTTGCTGAACCAAAAATTAAACAATTCCAAATTTACAATTCTGCAGAAATTAGAAGAGAAAAAGAAAGACAAACATAAATGTTTTTTTACTGTAGTGCATCAAAATTAATAATGGTATTAGAAAAAACGAGAAAGTTAAATATATTTAAGCTCTGTTTCTTTACCTTTGAATTTCACACAAAAATTCCTTCAACATTCTAGTTTTATTATACAATATTTAAAAAAATGCACATTTTTTTCTATTTTATGTTATTCTGATAATATAATAGCAATCTGAACTTATTGAAATTTTTTATTAAAAAAAGCATTTTCTCACTTCTCCATCACTTGTTAAAGCTATGGAATGATGACTACCACAAGCAACTTCAATTACTTTCCTTCCTAATACATTTGATGATATTAAGCCAGGACTGAGACCTTGATTTGTTCCACCATTACCAAGTTGGCAATAGCCATTATGGCCCCAACTGTACAGTTCCCCATCTGATGTGATAGCTAAAACATGGGGACCACTTCCATAAGCAAAACTTTCAATACCTTTCTTACATAAAGCTTCAACTAGAAGAGAGAGAAAAAGCAAGCATTTTTATAACAAACAAATTGTATATATTGATCAAATAATAAAATATAAAATTAAGAAAATTATATATTATGAATTAAGGACAAATATATATAATTTAAGCACTAATTTGAAATAAAATGCATAAAGGCAATTTAAATTGTATATGAAGAGTACTGCCTTTATATATTACAAAGTTTTATCCCTATATGTATTACAAGACCATGGCAAATTTGGATACATTTTGCTGTTAAAGCATTATTTTGTGTCTTATCACTAGGAACTCAAAAATTTAGAAAAAAAAAATGGCAATTTCCCTTCTATTAATAATTAAATTTGAACACCTATAATGAAAAATTTATCATAATTACTTTTGCAACAAATTACTATTACGCAATAGTATAATCTTATATTATTCAGAATTAGTTTGAAACAGAAAAACTGCTCCTGAAGGAATATTTAAGTAAATGATTTTATTATAAAATACAAAGATTATATTTTTGAAATTAATAAATGATATAAAAGTCATAACAGTAAGTCAACAATTAAATTATATATAAATAATATTTCTTTATATAGTTTATTCATAAAATTTCTGTCAATTATTTTTCTATCTAAAAATGTTCTATTAATTCATAAAATATATATCGCATTGATTCACATCCAAAAAAAAGTGCTCACACAAAACATTGCAAGTAAAAATAAATTAACAATTGAGCATACAAAAGTAGCAAAAACTTTAAGCCAGAAAAAATATACTAATTATTATCTTTCAAAAAAGGTTTTAAAAGGTTCTTATGTTTAATCTTACCTGTAACACAAAAATTATAAATGCAATCATGTATAAAAAAAACTTCTCAAACAGATAAATCAATAGCATGAGAGGAATGAGGATTAAAAAGAATATAGAGATAAATCATTTGCTAGAATTAATAATTTTGTGATATTTAAAAGTACAGTACAAAAATACCATTATTTGCTGCTTAGAATATTAATTCTATTTATAATAATACCCATTTACAAAAGAAAAAAAAAAAAGAGGAATGTTTGCGAATGAGAATGAAGACTGATGCTGATAAAATTTCAAGAAGTTTGGTACAATATTAAAAATACAACAACTATTTTTTAAAAAGTACAGTCAATTATATGATCATGTAACTTCTAAAATGTAGATAAAAAAACAGGCATTCATTATACACGTATGAATTATTTTCATAAATGAATCAAATATTTTGTTAAAGTAAATAATTTTATTTTGATTTTTAAAAAATCCCTAGCAGAACATAAAAACTGACAGCATTTACCTAAATCCCTGTTACTCAAGAATGTATATACTTTTCAAAAACTTTGATTTTTCTTCTTAGGGAAAAGTTTATTTAATTACTTTCACTTAAAGGAATCAGAAATATCTTCAAAGGAAATTAAGTGTTAATTTGAAAAAGAAAATAATAAGGTGACAAATAATTTCAGCATAAAGGTAAATTATTGATATCACCTAGAGAAATTCTTTGATCAAATGATTTGTTTAAAACTAAAAGATGAAATATATCAACTGCCTGGTTTGAGCAGTTTAAAATCTACAATGCAAATCACATGCCGGTGAATCGATACTTTTTTTTTTGTTGTTGTTAGTTTAAATAACTGGAAATCTACATTATTAATATTGCAGCGGATTGGTATGAGCGAGGATAGAACCTGGGATCTTGTGGATCGTTCGTCTCACCTCCGACTCACTGGAGGGAGAGTATTGTGGTGAAAGCTTATCTGGGGTCTTGGGGTTGCGAACCACAAGGTCCCAGGTTCTATCCTCGCTCATACCAATCCATCACAATATAAATAAATGATAACATTCTAATGAAATTGTTGCCATAACTTACGAATTACAAAAATTATACCTTTTCTAGGTTCCAAACTTCCATGAGAATCCCCAAGACCTAAACAACCGCTACAGTTGGATCCCAAAGCATACACATCATCATCTTTATTTACAATCAAAGCTTCATTTCCAGAACTCCCGAATACGCACGCTATTTTGATACTAGAAATAAAATCTGGTTCTAAAATACTAAATATCAGCCATTTGTCTATATTAGACATCTTCGTTGTGAATGCTGGCATTGGGAGACCTATAAAAAGAAATAAATATCTAAATGTGGTTTAAATAGGACAGTTAACTTCTTTTATAATTCAAAAGAAACTCGATTCACTTTCTACGTAAAGCTTTATTCTTAAAGTAAACAAAGAAACAAACTAGAAATGTCAAAATAAAAGCATAAAACCACTTCGGAAATAAAGTAAATTAAAAATGAAATTACCTTAATCAGCAGATAGTTCAATGAACCAATCTATTAAAAGAAAATACACAATACAAGAAATGATCTCTTTGTTATAATATTTTGTAAACAATTCTAAGCTTTATGACGGTTGAAGTAACATAGGCAGTTAATAGACCTTCATATTCAGTTTCGTTTTTTGCATGAAATATTTAAAACAAGTTTAGTCTACAAATTATCCTGGAGGACTTATTAATTTCAGATATGAAACTAAAATATATGATAAACATTATTTGAATCAAATATATATCGTTTTATTTAAAATAAAGTGCAGTTAATCAGTTTAAATGCTTACTATTTAAGCACTGCAAGCTGTGCGTTTTGCTTTGGGTACTTAACTGTTATTTACAAACATAAGAAATTAATGTGGTGGCCGGTATTTTGACAAGTTTTGAATGGTTTAGTTTCATATGCATATTACACGTAAGCATATTTCAAATAATATTTTATTAAAACAAATAAATAATTTATCATGAAACATTGTGGTTATATTCTTTTCAGTATCAAGTAGATTACTCCAAATAATCAGAAATAATTTTCAGATAAATAACATTTTATTTTACATACTTTATTTTTCATTTAAATCAAAGCATTTAAGCCGAATTTAGTGGATGTAAATATTTTAATGTTGCAAAATTATACATTTCGTTATTATGTCAATTTTTTTAATATTAATTTAAATTTTTTTACATATTTTTCTTAATGTATTTAATGTTAATTATGTTAAATCATTGTCATTTTTTTTTCCCTGTTGGAATGGATAGTAAATATTACAATAAATGTATCCGAATACTAAACTAAAAAAAATATATTTTCATTTAAAATTTTAAAAATAATTTAATTCTGAAATACTGTGTATGGGACTTAACTGCTGTTTTATCTTTTATTAATTAGTAAGAAATATTTATTGCTTGAAGAAAGAAAATTTATAAGAAATATTTATACCCTTGAAGTAAGAAATATTTATACCTTGCTTATCATTCTTTTTATAAGTATTTTTTTCATTCTTTTTTAAGTTTGACTAAATTTTTTAATGAACATATGTTTTTCAGCTTTGAATCATGGCTTCAAAGCGTGCTAGTGAAAATGGCCAAAGCGATTCTAAAAAGCCTAAGACTGGCCATTGGAGTCAAGGTCTTAAAGCATCAATGGAAGATCCAAATCTCATTGTAGATTCTGATGACCTTGTAGTTATAATTAAAGACAAATATCCCAAAGTAATTTTGTTTATTTTTCAGCTTTTAACAGTAAAGTAATACATCATAATAATAGAATTTTAAAAGATTTGTCATAGATGATATAGGTAGAGAGAATATGAAATAAATTTATCTCTTGTGAATTGATAGAATTTTATTAGTATTGGATTATTCGGGCATCATTTTTTATAAACACACATTATTTGAATTGTGAGAGGAAAACAGATACTCCATGTCCAAAATTAAAAAAAAAAAAAATGATGGTACCATGTCCTCAGTTAAACAGTCTTTATTTTCAAAAGTCTTGCTAGAGGTAAAATTTGAGTGTAAAAATTTGACTTGTAATATCTTTACAAATTTTTAATAACATTGGATATTAGATAGCTATTCTTTTAGATAACTTTCTCACAGTAATCGTCTGTCTTTACCAATTGATTTTTCTCTTTACCACTATTGTGCTTTGCTTGTATTGTCTTAATGCCTTTCATCTAATTACCATGAAGAGTTCATTTGTGAAATTTGTGCTATTTCTGTCTCAGAGACCTTACTAAATATGTTTAAATAAGTGTTGTTTGTTTTTTATATCCAAAATGTTCACTTTACAATATCTCTCAAACAGTATGAGGGGTACATGCAAATTATAACAATTACTGAAAGATTAATAATTTACATTTGATGATGAATAGTTGCCAGACTTTTGTCACATGTCAAAGCTGTATCAGAGTCGCATGTCAGCTGTATGCAAGTGCTGTATATGTGTTCATTCTATTTTGTCCCCACATCTGTCTGTGTATAGTTAGTTGAAAAAGGATAATTGAACTGGATGTTGAAAATCTTTGGATAGACTTTAAAAATAAATCAGTTATTTTTACAGTAGAATGTGCATTTGTAAATGCAAGGAATAATTGCACCAAGAGACTGTTTCTTAAGAAATTCCATAGATTTTGTCAGTTTATAAGGCTTCTCTATTATACAATGATATTTTAAACATAATAGGAAATTTATGAAACTCAAGATCTTTTCTGCTTTCTAAAATTCTTTTTTTCTTTTTATTAGTCTCTTCTTTGTGCAATCTTTTTCCATGTTCCAGTTACCGTTCAAAGGTCATTTATGCTTATTATTGTAAAAATTAAGTTCTATCCAAAAAGAATTTAAATTCCATCAACTTAACATTTTTTAAAAACATAATGATGATAGCCAAGTCATTGTTCTCTACATCCTAAATTCCGTTCTATTTTCTTCAGTGACATGTTCACCAGGAACTAATATATCAGCAAAGTTTTTTATAACTATCTTAAAATTCACTAAAAAGCACCTTCTTGTAATGGTCCCCTTTGCACTCATATCCTTGTATTCTGTTATAAAAATAATTTCTATTTGTAATCTTGAGTTAAGATTTTTTTCTATTAATAATATATGAAATACATTTCTTTTTATATATATATACATTTAAATGTGTTATAACTAAATTGGATTTTAATAAACTGGTGTGTCAAATATATTTATCCAGTTAATGTATGTTTAGTATGGTAAAGAAGAGATTATAGTATTTTAGTTGTAAAACATATATGCTCTATATTGTTATAGATTAAATAAAGTTTTGTTTTCAGCACATAATCTGAAATACAAAATGTGTATAACTTTTTTTTTAGAAAAGCATTTGGGAATCATTTAAATTTGTTATCTGCTTGCAACTGCAAATATACTTTTGTCTCAATTTATATAGGGTATTTCCTAATATTTCCAAGACTATATTTACAATATATAAAATTTTTTTAAAAATTACTTTTATATTGCATTAAAAAAGTTGTAAAAATATAGAGAGCATAAAGGTTATTACATATACTACAGTATGAAATTGAAAATCAATACAAAATAATTAATAAGAATGAAACTGTTGAATGGATCATATTGAGTTGAAATAAGAAATTGCTGAAAAGAAATTATTCATATTTTGATGCACACAAAACAGCACTGAAAATGCAGTGGTTGTAAAATTCTTCAATCTCCTAAGAGAGTCTTATAATGGATTTTAATAATTTTTGAAAAAGGTCATTAAATATTAATTTTGATATTATGTATAAAGTTCATTAATAAAATTAAGTATTGAAAAGATGTAACCATTGATTTAGTTCTAATGTACTGCTGACTTAACATACTGTTACAAATGTTTAATGTTAGTGCCTAGCATTATTAACTCCATAGTAAAGAAGACAGTTTTGTTGGATGCCTTATCAATGACCCCTGGGCTTGGCGACAAAATAAAAAATTCTAGAATCTCCAGGAATTTTTTGATGGAACCAGTAGAAGGTGAATTTTGCCTGTCATTTGAGAGCTGTCTGTACTCTGCTCAAGAAGTTATAAAAAGCTGGCAGCTGGAATCAGTCACTGCTGAGGTAGTTGAGTCGTTTGAACGAAGCACAAATGTTGAGTAGATTGGATTGAATAGCAAATTGAGAATTGATTTGTATACCAAGCCATTGAGTCAAGTTTTAAAGCAGCAGTACATCTTGTTCTGAGTAGAAAAATCATATAAGGGTGAGGCAGCAGCTAAGTATATTAAAGTGAGGAGATAGTGCAGAATAACTGATGTTTTGAGGGATGTGAATAATTGCTTGAAATTTCTCTTCATGCTGAGTTTTGTTTTACTGCTTTGTGTGCTATTGTGGTTGTTTTCCACTGATTAGCTACTTGTAGTCTGCTTTTTGTTGTATGTGTTGCTGTTTGTGTACATCTTGACTATATCTTCATGTTAATAAATGTTGTTGTTTATAATTGAGGACTATTGATAGTTCCACAATACACTTGCTGCAGCAAACTATCGATTATCATCTACTTTATGAAGAATTTTTCTGCAACCATAAATTTCTTAATTGTTTCAAAAGTTAAAACAATTTTTTAAAAAAACAGGTAAAAATATTATCTTTACTATTTCATAATTTGAAATAATTAATCCAAGTTTCAAGAATTATGTATTTTAATAGAAATAGTGTGTGTTATTACTTGTAATTGTAATTTAAGATATATGAGATTATTTCTGTATCATCTCTGATTCTTTGAAGTTAATATATAAAAATACTGGTTATTAAAAAATACTGGTATTTTCCATCATTTATTGAAAAATTCTTTATCAATAAGTATCTTTAGCTCTCCAAGCAGACATTTATTTTAAACCAACAACTTTAAGATTCAACTTTTTTATTTAATAGATTGAAGCAGTTTACTTTGTCAATTATCAAAAGTCATACCTGGTAGTTTAAAAAAATACTTCAGTAAACATGATTTTATTACTTTAAAGTTAGAAAAAATGGAAAAGGCAAGTTCTATCATGTGTAGTATTAATGCATAGATAGATATAAAAGAGTTCCAATTAAAATTTTAAAAAATTAGTCTGAAAAATTATTTTGGCTTTAGGTTTATTTATTTTTTTATATTACTTCAGAATTTTTTACTAGCATTCTTTTTCTTTTCTAGGCACAGCACCATTATCTTATCTTACCAAAAAGAAATATTCCTAGTTTGAAAGCAGTCAATAAAAGTGATTTATCCCTTTTAAAACATATGCATGAAAAAGCTGAAGAGTTATGTACTAAGTAATTCATTCTTAGTTATTTTTTATCTTTTTATATCTGTAGATATGTAATAATGCTAATTACTGATAAATATTTTGTAGATTATTAGGATTTGATCAGCTATGGAACTTGCATGACCAACAGTTACTATTATTTAAAAGATTGTGATTAGTGAACAAGTTAAACTTTATAATGTTGAAAGGTGTTGTTTCATTGTGAGGTTGTTAAATCACAAATTTCAGATTAGTGGAAACTTTTATATATCTCATTTGATATGAAAGGCATTAATTATGTATGATATTTCAAAAATTTGTGTGCAGAGTTTTTTGAATTATCCAATTAAATTACAAAACAAATTAACATTGTAACTCTTTTAGAGTTTAACTTTGTAATATAATCACCATTTTGATTAATTAGTACCAATGATTTAATATTTTCTTAAATTATTTTAAAGTATCTGTTAGCATAAAAATATTAGTCAGTTTTTAAAAATATTATGTATTATAAGGAAGCATATTTTTTTTTCCATCAGTGTATATCTGTCAGATACTCTGAAAGAAAAAAAATGTAAAGTAATATTTATTATTATTTTAATTTAAGTTTATTTCTAAGGTAGCTATTAAATAGTAGTGATTTTTAGATTACAAATTTTTTTGTGTTTTCTCATGTAAATATTTTGCTGTATTGATTTGTTAAATTCAAAACTTAAATTTTTTATGCTCCTGATTCATTTTAATTTGAGAAATTTCCAGAACAACATCTAAAAAAAATAATGTTCAAAAATAAATCATAAAATTAAGCATTGAATGATGAAATTAAAGGAAATTAAATGTAAGTTTTTTTTTTATTATTTTTTTTTTTTTATTTTGATGGTATTTTAGTGAAAACTTTTTTTATTATTATTTTTGGTTACAAATATTGAAATGTTTGAAAAAGAGAATAAGAAATTTGATTCCCTAATATCTATCAGTGCCAACCATGGGATTATATATTAGCATACCTTAAGAAGCACTAGTTTGTTTGTATCATTGTTACATTTTATGATTTACTATGTTATCTGTAGGTTTATTTTTATATATTGTTTCAGAAAATTTCTAATACTTAGATGACAAACTAATGATGGGGGAATGAAATAAATAATTTCATATTAGATCATTTTTAAATAATTGTACCAATTATGCAAAATACATATATCTGCAATACTTGCTTTTTTTCAGTTTTTTTTATAACATCATTATAAATCAAATGTTGATAATCATAAGTAATTCATATGGCTTTTTTTATTTACCTTTTTACTTTTGTTCTTTAATTCAATTTCACTTTTAACCATTCAAGTGTATGTCATATGCACAGTGAGTTATCTTAATTTTAAACTTCTTAGCTAAAATTGATTCATTCAGCATTAAGTTTAAAGCAAAAATTACTTTCAATTTCCTAAATATCTCGGGTTATTAATGAACAATAATTGAAGCAAAATAATGTATTCAAAAATTAGTGATATAACTTTTTAATAATAAATCAAAGAAAACTGGTCAATTAAATAGTTGATAGTGGCATAATGAGGAGTGGATTATAGTAGTGCTTAATTCAATCTTAAAATGTCCTTAAATACAATATTTTATTAATTACTTTCCATATTTAAAGCCAAAATATGATAAATGAAAATGGAAGAATAATGAAAAATTCGTACGGAATCCCATGTGTCATTTATTTTGCATTCCATTTTTTAGGATGTTATTATTGATTCGTATTCTTAAATTGTAGAATGACAACTATCTTTTGTGAATGTGCATGATGTTATTTTTTTAGTTAAGCTAGAAATTCTGTATATTTCTTTTTCAAAATATAATTTATGTATTTTATAGTTTTGAATTGCATTTTCTTTCAAAAGAGTTTTATTATATTATGATGTAATTGGGAAGAAAGCAGTCAATCTTTTAAAAGTATTTGCATCCTGTTGTACAATGAGTATAAGAATTATTAACTGATTTGAAGTTCAAAACATAATACCACTGAATGTTAGTAATAACCCAATTAATTCGTTTTCATTTGTGTAAATAACTAAACTCATGTTATTAAAACTATATTTAGTCAAGTTTTTATTTGTACCTTTTTTCTTGAATAAGGATTAGATTTTTAAAAGAAAAATGTTTATTTGAAGTATGACATTGTTATTTAATCTTTCTTCTCAATTTATCTATATTTGCTCTTTCTTTTATCTGCATAGGAACAATGACAAACATAAATTTCAAATTGGATATCATGCAGTTCCAAGTATGAGGTATTAATTTTAATTTTTCAAAAATATCATGTAACAATTTTTTTCCAAACATATTAAATTATTCTTTTTTTTTTTTTCAGTCACTTGCATCTTCATGTGATTAGTCAAGATTTTGATAGTCCATGTTTGAAAACTAAAACTCATTGGAATTCTTTTACGACTGAATATTTTATAAGCTCTAAAAGTAAGTCTATTCATTTTTATAATTTATTTCATCATTATGTAAAATCTAAACCACATTATGCATTTTTTTAAGTCGTAATAAAATTTAAGTAAATAACTAGACTGAATTATTTTATATGTGATATTAAAACACACTAAACATAATGGTACTAAATTTCAATATTAAAAGCTAATTCATTCCATTTATTTTTTATAGTATTTATGTTTATTTATTTAATATATGTTAAGCTGATTTTGAAGACTAAAAAAATTACTAAATAAGATCACTAAGATGAAATTTATTAATATCATTTAAACAATTTTTATATTAAATTTCTCTCTTAATAATCTTGAAGACCATTGTATAAATTTCTATTGGTTTTATTGTACTAAAAATTATATGAAAGCAACAAGTTTATAAAATTAATATATATATATATATATATATATATTGTTACAAATATAATCCAAAAATATTTTTTTTTAAGTTTACAATCTTATTTTATTAAAAAAATATTCTTTTTATAAGAGTAAACAAATATATAGCCATCTTTTATATATATATATATATATTACAGTTACCTAGAAAATGTTTATGTATTTTTTTCAATATATTTTTATTTGTTTATGATTATTGAATAGTTTGGTAAGCTATATGATATCAAGTTTCCATGAATTTAAAGTTCTATATAACTCATTAAGGTTCTGTGATATAATCAATAAAATGTAGTTATTTTTTATTTTGTTGTATTTCCCATTTAAATATTTTTATAAAATTATTGTAAAATTTAAATAAAACTGCAAACTGTATTACCCTAGTGTAATCTAATGCTTGCTTTTAGATGATTAATGATGGTATTCATTTTCATAGCAAAATAAATTGTGAATAAAAAAAATTGCTGTGATAAAAAATATTTTATTTTTCTCTGTTGAATGACTGGTTTCATAGCAGACTGGTTTAACACTTTTTAAGACAATTCTTTATGAATTTATGTTTCGTTCCATTTCCTCATCTCCAAATGAAGTTTCTAATTAACTATCATATATTGCAGATTTTCTTTGTAGAAATATGTTATAGCATTAATGTTTTATTATCATCCATAATACATTACAATTATTATGCTGTAATTAGTTCATTCATGTTTTTTTCAACTGTGATTTTTTAATACATCAAATGCATTGACTCATTTATTTGCATCAAAGCATTGATTCAGTTAAAAAATATACATTTCTACTCTTTGCAGAAATCCATTAAAAAATGGTTATAATATTTTTAACATATTTTCTGTTAATTTAAAATATACTAATGTTTTGTATATGGGCATGATAACCACATCAGAGTTACTCAAGCTCCTACTGAAGGCATTGTTAGATGAATGACCATTGTCATGACAGCAATGCTGTGAGCATAATGATTGAGTCCTAATGGTCATCATGCAACCACATGTGTAGAAAGAACACCCTATCATTCACAAGGGATAGTTCAATTTCATACCATTACTATGTTCACCATGGAAACAAGAATCATAAACTGTTTGAAGGTTCTCACCTCCATATCTTTGGTGCCCCCCCCCCAATAGGGAATATGAACATGATAATGGTAGCATAGGTTCTGAGTGGAAAATACATTATTACTTCATGAAAATTTCAGTTCCTTGGCATGCTTTACTAAATTAATCATCACTTACAAATAATGCAAAGAATTTTTATTAACAAAAAAATTAATTTATTTCAGAATTAATAAAACAATTGGAATCTACTGGTCAAATAAAATTAATGGATTCTAATGAAGCTAAAGAGTTGTTAAAGCAATCTTTAAGGTAACTCATTTTGGCAAATATAGTTGTTTATATGTTTTTAAAAATTATTTCTTTTTATTAATTTTTTTCTTTCTTTTTAACAGATGCCATATTTGTAAAAAAGAACTACCTACTATGCCAAAATTAAAAGAACATATCAAAGCATGTGTAAATAAGTCACTGTGATAAGTTATAAAAAATAAATTTCGTAGAATCTTATAAACATAGAATTATTTTATCTTATACTTTTAATAAATACTTTTAATACATTTCTGCAATGTTTCTCAATAAAAATTTTAGATTTAATAATTTAAAAAAATTGTCATTGGATTGGTTATTAAAATTTTACAAATAATAAAATGATTATTTGGTGAACAATTTTTTATTAATATTAATTGAAGTTTACTAATCATACACATATTGTTTATAAATAAATTGTCTTATTCCATAATTACTTTTTTTTAACATAATTACCTGTTTTCTATTTGAAAATCCAATAGCTTCCATTCAGAAATTAATTTTTCAATAAGACAAAAATTTGGATTTTTTTTTCTTTAGTAAAATTGTTAAAAAAAATTTTTTTTAATAAATTGAAAATTAAACTTAATCTTATTTTATTCATATTATTGCTCTTCTCCCTATTAATAATATTTCTTGTCTATATCTGTATATTTTCATGTTGAAAATTTAGGAATTCTATATAAAACTTATAGTCTTTGTGATTATCATTATGAACAAATTAAATATTTATTTTTATGATGAATCACTTTATTTTATTAATTTTTTTACTTAACCATATGATGAAAAAAAGTAACAAGAACTAAATATTTTCATGCTGTGAATCATTTGAAATAATATACTTGATTTTGTATTTTTATTCATATTTGTATTTCTAAATTGAATAACTTTTTTAATGCACCATTGAATAGATATTTGCTGTGATAACTGAAAAATTATAAACTAAATTCTTTTATCTAAATTAAGGATTGAAATATTGATCACAGTTTTGGAAAAATAATTTCTATATTGAAGGATTTTTTATTATAATTTCTGACACTATGCCCTATCATAAATCCTCTTCCTCATGTAGCCTGCAAAGTATCCTTTCTTTAAATATAAATTTACTTATCGAAAAAATGATTTTTGGTAATAGTTACCATTTTAGTTATTTTCAAAAACTGGAATTTATTTGAAAATTAGAGCAAATTGAATAATTTAATATACAAATTTTATTGCTTCATTGTTGCTCCTATTTATATCATTATGTGTTTTGTTATTGTTGTTATTATTTTATAATTTTTTTTTTAGGTAGGGCCAAAAGTTATTCTAAAAACTTAGACTGTTTTATTTTTCTATACATATAATAAATAAGCATTTAGATTTTATTGAAAACTTTAAGTAAAAGATATTTTATAAAAGTAATTATTATGCTTATGCTAAATAAATTGTATCAAGAAGTATGCATTTTCTTTCAGCTAAAATCTTGATATCTTGTAAGCAATGGATATGGCATATTAAATCATCTAATGCACATCTGCTGTGAGCATGCTGTATTTATTTTCAAATAAGAAAATCTATAAACATGCCTATGTTTTTCTGAAGTTCTCTGGAAAAATTATTATTTTTAATTATTAAATGTTTTTTTTTATGATCCATTAATTTGAAACCCCCTTTTTTTTTGTAACAGCCATTTGACATAATAATGGCATGAAGGATTTTTATTATTTTTTTATTTATTTATTTCAAAATTGGCAATCATTCATGTGGCATTAGGTTTTGTAATTGGCAGATATTAATGATTATTCAATTGATTATCTGAAGACAACCTTTTTCATAGGTCTGATGATTTACTACACAAATTGCTTAAACAATTTGAATCAGGACTGAAAATAATACTTCATTTATAAAATGAAACAAAATATATGACGTAAATATGCACAAATAGTAGCTTAATATGAAAAACGAAACAAAAAAAATGTGTATAAAAAGAAAAATTTTCAGTACTTAAAAGATAAATACTAACAGTTAGAATTGAGCAAAGTCGCCTTTTAATATTATCTCATTAACTTGTTGCTAAACTGTATTATAAGGAAGTTATCGAACAAAATCTAATTTGTTGTGAATACACAAAATTTAATTTCACTTTTTGGGTTGCCACATTGACACTTGAAACAGTACCTGAAGATTCATATATCAGTACATTTACTCAAGAATACCTCACTCATTTAAGATTTTGTTTTACTTCTTTCCTTCAATATAGACTTTGATATCTAAAGAATTTGGGAAGTTAGGTTTTAACTAATCTGTTCCAAAAATCATTATATTGAAAGGTTATGATGAAAAGTTCATAAATGATGGGCAGATCTTTATAAAAAATTCTTTAAATGTATCTGATAAGAAGTTTACTTGTATGAAATTTTAAAAAATGAAGTTATTAATGGTAACTTCTGAAATATAGAATAATTTTTAAAGAAACAAAGCTAAAAATTCAGAAGGACAACATCATTAGCAAATATAACTGATATCTAAATATATTTACCAGATTTCATAATTGTGCCTCTACAAGTTTGAAAGTTTATAAAGAGACAACTCAAACTCGTAATGTGGTCAAATTTTATGAGAATTTCTCAAATTTTGAAACAAGCATATAATTTTATATAATATTCCCACCCTCATGCCCTTTATAAGAAATCAGAACTAATTTTGCAAAAATTTTAAAGTTTTATTAATAAAGTTTTTCTATTGTAAGATATGTGTTTATATAAGATAGCTGTATAAATAAGATAATAATTGTGACCAAGTCCTTGTCGAAGGGATGCTGCACTCTTAGAAAAACTTCTAAAATTGCCACTCTCCACCGAAAAACTGATTTCTTGCATTTCTCTGCCTACTCTTGCATGAATTTAGCAAATAGGTTTAACAAATTAAATATATTTCTGAAAATAATACTTAAACTATCCATATCATTGAAAAATAATTGCACGACAAATTTAATGAATAATTTCAATAAAATAGACTACAAATTATACATGTTTTCTGAAAGGTCAGAAATTAAAGTCTAAATCTTGTCTATTATATCAGCTATTAAAGATTAGTTTTGTATGATGAATAAATAAGGGAAATTTTAGTTGCTTCACACTAAGTACAGTGCATAAATTATTAATTAACTGTATCAGATAAAGTAGCGATTAGCTTGATAGCTTACATATTCGTTGCCAATTTGAGAGAACCTGGCCCAGCGTCCATTAGCTGGATGAATTGTTGCAATTAACTATCTATAAGCACAAAAAATGAAGTTTTATACAATTTTTAATCAACTTTTTAAAACCTTTTTATTCTTTTTTTTTCTTTGAAGAACTAGCCAATCTAACTCACAAACTTAGTTTTATTGAAGGGTTATTTCTTTTACTGCCCCTTCTGGTTGCACCTTTGGCAGGGACAAGGTATAGCCTTGATTGTGTTTTGAAAGTTGCAAATTATATATATATAAATTTGCAACTTGACCAACATTCTGATCTGTATCTTAACAAAACATTATTGTTTAATAATAAGTAGCCAAGAATAATACCTAATTGGCAAGTTGATTAAAGAAAATATTCATGCATTATATTTGATTATATAAGGCTTGAAAGTTTCTTAAAATTACATTCTAGAAAGTTTTAACTTAAATATTTTAGTATTCGCAGAATTGATTGGGAATTTTATTGTTGGTTGTTCGAAAGTTTCTATTCTTTTCATATAGTTTTATTTATAATATATTTGCGCTTCTTCACCATTACATTGTTGTTGTTGTTTTAATTATGGGGAACAAAAAAAAAAATTTTTTTTTTTTTTTTTTTTGCTTTTATTTATTTATTACTTTTATTACTACCTCAAATATAAGAATATTTTTAAGCTGCAGAAAAGATATGTCGTTTACTGAGGCATAGATATACAAATAGTGCACAAAGGATTTTTTTAAATTCTAAGGGGCTAATTTTATTTTTAAAACTGGCAACGTAACGGCTACCATTCGTGGCTGATATCTGCAAATTAAAGTAATATTCATGGATGATCAATTTATCATCATTGTGAAATATCAGAGATTTTAGTTGTCGAATTCGACTATTTATAAATATTCAATGTAACGACTTCTGTAATCTTCTTTCCGTTTGAATATTTACAAATTAAGATGTCCTTAAATGGGAGGTCTTTTTATGGATTATTTAAAAAGAAAATAATTCGTATAAAATTAATAATAACGAGCGATAAGGCATGCGTCTTCTATAATAATGTTGATCGAAAACGGATTCGGATAATACGAATGAAATTTTTTCAAGCATCCCAAAAGTCAATTATCCATTTCCAGAAAGTTTTGCTCTATTACTGAGGAGAATAGGTGGGTACTGTGTATTATGTTAACTTTTTGTTGCTATTATCTAACAAAATTCTTCTTCTCAAGCGCTACAGCTTAAGGGTGTTTTTCCAAGTTTCTACGATCTCAAGTTTTAAATATATACTGATAAATGAGCAATTTGAAGCAAACTTTTGCCAAAAATTGGTCAGTCGTAAAGTCTTTCATT